>WNGS01163359.1:19662-42865 GCA_020271785.1 Procambarus virginalis | reverse complement strand
AAAGGTGAACACAAGGTACCAATGGGAAGTGAAATCCTACAAAGTAAAATAGAAAGATCTGGGGGTTGGTATCACACCGAACCTGTCCCCAGACGCCCCATCAAAAGGATATCATCAGTGGCATATGCTAGGTTGGCCAACATAAAAACTACCTTTAGAAACTTGTGTAAGGAATCGTTCAGGACCCTGTATACCACTTATGTCAGACCATCCTGGAATATGCAGCTCCTGCCTGGAGTCCATACCTAGTTAAACACAAGAAGAAGTTAGAGATGATTCAGCGGTATGCCACCAGACTCGCCCTGGAACTAAGAGGTATGAACTACGAGGAAAGGCTAAAGGAGCTGAACTTCACGTCCCTGGAAAATAGAAGAGTAAGGGAGATATGATAACCACCCACAAAATTCTCAAGGGAATTGACAGGGGTATCTTGAGATGATTTCGGGACTTAGCATCCCCGCGGCCCGTTCCTCGACCAGGTCTCCTTTTTGTTACACACCCCCAGGAAGCAGCCCGTAGCAGCTGTCTAATTCCCAGGTACCTATTTACTGCTAGGTAACAGGGGCATCAGAGTGAAAGAAACATTTTGCCTATTGTCTCTGCCTCTCCCGGGGATCGAACCGGGAACCTCAGCACTACGAATCCGAGGCGCTGTCCACTCAGCTGTCAGGCGCCCTAGAGAAGTGGACAAAGACAAACTCTTTAGCACGGGCGGGACACGAACAAGGGAACACAAGTGGAAACTTAGTGCCCAAATGAGCCACAGAGACATTAGAAAGAATTTTGTCAGTGTCAGAGTAGTTAACAAATGGAATGCATTAAGTAGTGATGTGGCGGAGGTAGACTCCATTCGCAGTTTCAAATGTAGATATGATAGAGCCCAATCGACTCAGGAACCTGTACATCAGTTGATTGACAGTTGAGAGGCAAGACCAGAGAGCCAGAGCTCAACCCCCCGCAGGCACAACTAAGTAAGTGTACAGACTCATCAGATTCTTAACTCACAGTACTTATGATTTACCAATTTATGTTGGTAACTCTCTAAACTCTGAATTTCACAACATTTTATAAACCTGGATCTTAAATTTGTCAATCTGTTTCATAAATTGATAACTTTGTTAATTATCAATTAATCATTAATTTATTCACTTAAATATTTTCACATTAATATTAGCTTCTATGGTCTTATTTGTGTTACAATACCCCAGCATTGTTATGGACTCTCAACCATCAGGTACGTCTGCGTCTCAAGTCTATATTTGTCTGTTGCAATTGTTTATATTGCGGTAGTGGACCCCATACCCAACCTATGGGCGGTAGTGGATCATATACCCAGCCTGTGGGCGGTAGTGGACCCCATACTTATCATGTTGGAGGCAGTGGACCCCATACCTATCCTTTGGGCGGTAGTTGTGGTAGTAGACCCCCCCCATTCCACATAATGGTATACCATTATGTACCTAACTCTGCTCTCCTCTCACTATACTAAGCACTAATCCATCCCTATCTTACTTATGGTATCAGTGCATGGGGTTCAACCACTACAAACTACCTCAAGCCCATCATCACCCAACAAAATCTGCTATCAGAACAATAACAAACTTCGCTTTCAGACAACACTCAGCCTCCTGTTTAAATCCCTAAACATGCTAAACATAAACTCACTCCACAGAGTCTCTTGTGCTATTTACATTTACAAAACCTTGTTCTTAAATGCAAACCCTGTTCTAAAACTCTTCCTGGACACATGTATAGAACCCATAATCACCACACCAGAAATAATATCTCATTGATATCCTCAGAGTCAAACTTAATCTGTGTAAACACTCTGCAAATAAAGGGACCACATCTATGGAACTCACTCCCTAACGAATTGAAAACCTGTCCAACTCTTGCCTTATTCAAAAATAAAATAAAAAAGTACCTAATTTCATCTTCATAGTTCCCTACCTAGTGCTTTATACTCGTACTGTATCTAGTGCTACCTAATTCCCCAATATATGTACCTAAGCCATGCAGTCCTTACCTGTCATCATTGTTATCACTTTATAGTATAGCTGTTATATTGAGTGCATTTTTTACTGCATTATACCGTGAAATGATCCTCAAATTTTGCAACAATGAACCAGTTGTTGACCCTCAAATGTTTCTCTAATGTACCTACTAATCTTTGTCATTATTGTGTATTAATCTAATCTTTGTGTATTGTGTCAAATTTTCTTACAAAGTACCTGTAAATATTTTTTGTCAATTCCGCTCGAAATTACCTACTTAAAATAACTCGTAGATTAAGGACCTGCCCGAAACGCTATGCGTGCTAGTGGCTTTACAAGAATGTAAAACTATCATTGCTATGTACCCCTCTTAACCTCAATGTACCTTCTTGCATAAATATATATATATATCTATATATATATATAATATATATATATATATTCAACTATAGAACACTTTCCCACCAGGAGACTCGAACCCTAGTCAGCACAGAAGCCTTCCAGCCACAGGCATGACAGGTAACGCGTTAACCCACTACACCACGCTCAGACCCTTAAAAGAAGTGGTAATTTTGGGCATTTCAACACCCCAAAGATCATCACTTCCCAAGAGCACCAGAGCAAGTGAGGGGTCAAATTTACGTTTTTTCATCAAGTCCCTGTTGAATATGGGAATACACTGTGTCTATGCTTTATGCCCAACTCGCCTAAACACGCGAGAGTAGTTATTCAACTATAGAACACTTTCTCACCAGGAGACTCGAACCCTAGTCAGCACAGAAGCCTTCCAGCCACAGGCATGACAGGTAACGCGTTAACCCACTACACCACGCTCAGACCCTTAAAAGAAGTGGTAATTTTGGGCATTTCAACACCCCAAAGATCATCACTTCCCAGAGCACCAGAGCAAGTGAGGGGTCAAATTTACGTTTTTTCATCAAGTCCCTGTTGAATATGTTTAGGCGAGTTGGGCATAAAGCATAGACACAGTGTATTCCCATATTCAACAGGGACTTGATGAAAAAACGTAAATTTGACCCCTCACTTGCTCTGGTGCTCTTGGGAATGATGATCTTTGGGGTGTTGAAATGCCCCAAAATTACCACTTCTTTTAAGGGTCTGAGCGTGGTGTAGTGGTTAACGCGTTACCTGTCATGCCTGTGGCTGGAAGGCTTCTGTGCTGACTAGGGTTCGAGTCTCCTGGTGGAAAGTGTTCTATAGTTGATAACTACTCTCGCGTGTTTAGGCGAGTTGGGCATAATATATATACTATATATATATAATATATATATATATATATATATATATATATATAACTGAAAACTCACACCCCAGAAGTGACTCGAACCCATACTGCCAGAAGCACTTTGCAACTGATGTACAGGATCCCTTAACAGTTGCAGAGTGCTTCTGGCAGTATGGGTTTGAGTCACTTCTGGAGTGTGAGTTTTCAGTTGCATATATGCCTGGAGACCGTTCAGGCTTGTTCGCATATATATATATATATATATATATATCTATATATATATATAATATATATATATAATATATATATATATATATATATATGTTTACCTAGTAGCCAGAACGTCGTACTTGGCCTACTATGCATGGCCCGATTTTGCCTAATAAGCCAAATTTTCCATATTTTATATATTTTTCCAGATTTTTTTCTTAAATGATAAATCTGTCCATTTCACTATGTATAAGTTAATTTGTTTAAATTTCAGTTTAAACTAACGTCGATATATGACCGAACCTAACCAACCTAAACTAACCTAACCTATCTTAACCTAACCTAAACTAACACAACTATGTCAATAAATTATGGTCTTAATATAAACTAATAATAATAATTCAAATAAACTATTTGGAAAAAAAATTTTGAAAATAAAAAAACCACTCGGTCAATTAGGCAAATCGGGCCTTGCATAGTAGCCGAGAAGAGCGTTCTGGCTACTAGGTACGACATATATATATATATATATATATATATATATATATATATATATATATATATATATATATATATATATATATATATTGTGACTATAATCTCTTTCAAGAGAGATTGAGCCTGCTCTTCCCTATCAAAGTTACATCATATCACAAGTACAAGATACGTCCACCAGTAGCACAAAACGCTTTGACCAGGATGCAAAACGTACCCTGCAAACCCCCCTCCCCCTTCACCACCCCATCAGCCGGCTCACCGCCCGTCTTCACCGAGCTAACTACCATCCTCTGCCTGCCTGCCTTCTGATTGGCTGGTGTCACCATCACAGACCTGCACCTGCACACTCACGCCATCTAGCCGAGTCAACGTCTGGGTCAGCTGCAGCCGTCTTCCTCAGAATATCCTTGTGCTCCACGCAGTGAACAACTAACTGATACTGCTGTATCAGCTGGATGTCTCGCAGCTAGCGCCATATTCTCAGCACCTGATTTTTATTGTATTGTATTTATTATTATTGTCGAGTAATTTCATCCATATTAACTTTTTGTTCTATTATTTTTTGACTTGTTTAAATTTCACTATAATTAAGCCAAGGGAATGTCTTTTGTTCATATTTTGTTTTCTAAATTAATTAAAGTTTCATTGTTTATACTTTGTGTTTGCGTGTCTTCCCTTACCTTACCACAGACAAACGGCAAGCAGTCTCTTTTTTTTGTAAGTGTGACCAGGCATTGACACCTGCCATTGGAGGACTGCCGAATATCAACACTCCAGCACTTTACCGTCACATCAACATGGGGGCCTGTCCTAGGAGCTTCACTCAGGTACTGGTACCAGAACGTAAATTTGTGGTAAGTGTACTTGGCTTTAATACACTTGCTTTTCAATATTCAATTTTATTATTCACATGGTGCTGTTTATATTTGTGCATTCCAGAGTAGCATATGGTGAGTGTGAGACAACTTTGGATTACGTGGTGACTGTAGGGCCTCAGTCATTCTCGTAATTGGTCATCTCTCCCTCCGTGTTNGGTCCAAGTTTCAGCATCGTAGCATAATAGGAAGGGAAAAAAAAAATATTGAAGTAGTTGTGAAAATTATGCAAAATGGTCAAAATCGATTATGAATCAAAAGTGTCAACTGAAATCATAGCTATGACTCTTTGCTATCACAATAGAATATATTAAACAAATATATAATTAGTTTAATTGGAAAAAAAATTAAGAAAAAAAAAAGGATTTTTTTTTTTCAAATTATTTTTTTTTTCATTTTTTTTCGGGCGATTTGCATCAAACTTACACACCTTACTGTACGTAAGCCTATCTGTAAGGATGTAAATTTTGGAGAAAATTGGTGATGTCAACCTCAGCCATAGATTTTAGAACCTTAGACTTTATTAATTTTCTGTTTTTTTTTCAATTGACGCAAATGTTTACAAAACTGATTAATTTTTTATTCAATTTACATGAAACTTACACAGTATATGTGGAGGGCATGTCTCTACATTTGCAGGATTTCATTTTTCTCTAAGTTCATTTATTGATTTTATAATAGCAATAAACATGCCATATTTGCATAATTTTTTGGGGGAACTTTGAACATTTGTATTAGGGAAAACTAAAGATGTTTTGGAAATTCTAAAACACACAATCCTTTATTATATGCTAATGTGTCAGAAAGTGTCACAGAATAATTATATCTGAAACGTGGTGTTCTGAAGTGTAGACTTGAAAATGTGTAAAAAACGTTGAAAAAAAAAATCTCTCTTTCTATTTACACTGCAGTACTGAAACTTGGGACAATTTCAGCACTTTTCATATACAACTAGTTAAATAATATTGGTTGACATTGAACAACTTTTCCTACATAACTGAAACGCCCCCTTCAGCAACCCACAATTCAGTTTCCACCAGCCATTGCCAACCCGCACCTGGCGGCGAATCCCCACTTGCAACACCACCATGCAATGGTCCAAGAACCCCACGGGAACCGTCCGCAAAGAAAAAACGGAACCACCCCAGTAGGCACGTAAAAACGATCAAGGCGAGAGCAAGCCCCACGTGAGAGAAAAGTATACTCCAAAGGACCCCCTTGCAACACGGCCGCATCCCGAAACCCGCAACTCTTCAAGGTAGCAGTCAAAGCCGGCGAGATATTTGCTGGACGAAGACTATTGCTATCCTGCGGTGACGTAATACAATTAAAATCCCCCCAAAAATCATCCCCCTCGTATCGTGCCGCAAAAAATGCAGCACGCCACGGGAAAAGAAACCTCCCGGTCTGCTTCTGCGCGCCCCAGATGGCGCAAACACGTTCAAGAGAGAGACCTGAGACCCAAAAAAGAGGCCCTAACTAACAGCACCCAACCACCCTCGTCCATCTCCGTGTGAAGCACGGAAATCGGGGCCTGCTTAGAAAGCAGGATCAACGTACCACCACGCAAGCCACGCGAAGGGTTTAACACCACCTTAAACCCCTCAGCCAACACATGTAACACTCCCACCTCCTGCACATTGTGCTCCTGCACAAAAGCCACATCCACCCTCCACTCACGCAGCATCGACACCAGGCCCAATTGCACAGCCACAGAACGCAAACCATTCACATTCAGCGAAGCGCACGTTAACTTAGGATCCATTGGGAAAATAGATAAACCCTATCTAACCACAAAACTGTCAGACCAGTCCAGCCGACACCATGTGTATGGAAGCAGTAGCAGCCGCCACTGGGTTCCCAGGCGACGAGGACGCACTCCCCACAGGGGTGGTGGGGAGGCCAGAGTCCTTCCGGAACTTCATCACAAGGCCGTGATCATCACTGCCACAGTCTCCAGGATCCACCACCGCCCACTCCGGGCTCCGTACCCCAGGGGACCCACATACGAGATCACCAGGAGGGTCCACAACACACCCTCTACCGCCCGGCACCGACGGGGCTACCACGGACACCGCCTCACCATCACATGCACTCGCATCAGGCTCTAACCTCCGCACCGAAGGCCCTCGGTCCCCGGAATGACCACGCCTGGCTGTCTTCCGGCGCTTCGTCTGAGAGCCAGGCTGACCCGGGACAGCAGTGGTGGAAGGACGACGAGAGGGGCGGCCCGCTTCCTATTACTCATCTGCCTCCAAGGGTTCCACACCAAGGGCAGAAGCACATACCAATCCAGGCGCACCAGAATCTGGCGCGACATCATCCAACGGCGACAACACAGGGCCACCCCCCACCGAAGCGTCAACATCGACGGCAATGGCAACCGGGGGAGGATGCACCTCCACATGCGTGACCACCGCACTACCGCCCACATCAGGGGGGTCCACAGACACTGGACCCGGAACATCAGCACCAGAGGGGTGCACCGCACCCACAACGCCATCATCACCGGCAGGTTCAGGGGGGGGGTTCAACCCGGCAGGATCATCCCCCCGGTCCACAAGGCCATGTAGAGGCGGGAAATCCTCTTCTCGGAAGACACTGACCAACTGCACGGTGCCATTACGGCAACCAGCAGCCTGGTGTCCAGCCATACCGCACCGAAAACATGTGCGCTCCTGTCCCGCATAAAAGCACTGCACCTTGAACCCCAGCAGCACCATCGACGACGGGATTGCCTTCCTCAGCTTCATGGTAACCGTGCGGGTACCAATCAGGACGCCACGGAGACGGCCAGACGTCAGCACGTTCGCCCGACAGGCGAGAACACTCCCATATCCCCCAAAGAACCAGCGGAGCAGGCTCTCCGGGAACTCAAACGGCAGCCCCCGTATCACCACAAACGTGGTGATACGGGGGCTGCCACTGGAACGTCACAAGTCCGTTACAGAAACCGTACCCGCCGCGCCAGGCAAAGGTACAGTACACCCATCAAACTTGATGACCACATCCCGATACACCACAGCGTCAGTCAGCTTAACCAAGTCCCGATGTTCCCCAGCCAGCTGCACACCACACACATCTGCAGGGTTGATACCCAGCACGTCCAGGAGAGCAACTTCCAACAATGAGTAGTTTACCAGACCAGAGAAGGTCAGCTCAACCGTATCCACACGCTTTACAGGCGGCAAGGGCAACGCCATCCCGCCGGCCCGCCAGGCCACAGCCCACAAAAAAAACGCCAACAGCTGTGTGCACGCCAAGCGTCCAGGTAAGACTGAGGAGCGAATGTAAACAGAACCGCTTCGCACGGCTGCCAAACAGCCAATCCTTGCTCTCATCATTAGAGACAAGGTAAGAAATCCCTACATTTTTTGGACTACCTTCGAGACAATTGTCTCACCATTCAAGTAGGGTCCCTCTTGCCCTTATCCTCGTCATATAGAGTACCGGGTACAAGATTCCCTACGACCTTGAAACGCTTAGTTTCACTTTTTTATCTTAATTGTAACCTTGATTATTAAGTTTAACAGGATAGTTTACCACTGCCATGTCGTCCTGTCACTCTGACATTTCATATTTTGGTACATCCACCTGAGTATTCTTTTGCATATATTTAGTATCATTCACCATGTTTCGTCTTTCCATATTTAGACAGAATCCAAAGGATGAAGTGGGCACCCTAGTTCGTGCCACCAAGGCGGAGATGCTGACTCTAGTAAATGAGCACCACCTTACAGCCGCACATGAAGCCACTAAAACTGATTTGTACAACCTCATCCTGGACCACTTATTAGACAATGATGCTATTACTCCTGAATCTCATGAACATTACTTAATTGCAGACAAGAACGCCTTGGTAGCCTTGAAATTGAAGCTAGAACTCGCTAACGCCGAACGTAAACGTCTGAGAGAACACGCTACCCTTGAGAAGGAAACTCTCCATAGGAAGGAACGTGAAGCTACCCTAGACCGTGAACGTGAAAAGGTAACTCTCCAGAGGAAGGAACGTGAACCTACCCTTGAACGTGAGCGGGAAAAGGAAGCTCTTCAGCTCCAGAAAGAACTAGTTGCCCTACAACGTGAGCGTGAGAGGGAACAGCTTGAATTAAAAGAACGCGACCTGGAGATGCAACGTGAACACAATAAGAAACAACCCGATAGTGCTCTAGACCACCGTAGAAAAGAACTCGACTTAGAAACCATACACCACACTCGGCGCCAACAAACTAAAGCTAACCTTCCGGTACGTTTTAACCTTTCACATGCAATTAAGTTAATGTCATCTTTTGTTGAGGCAGAAGTAGATGTCTTTTTTACTTCATTTGAGGCTCTAGCTACCCAACTTAGCTGGCCTCAGGATCAGTGGTCTGTGCTTCTCAGGTCTCATTTAACAGGTAGAGCTGCAGTGACTCACAGTACTATAGCGTCTGAAACCGACTACCAGGTACTGAAGCAAGCAGTGCTCAATGCCTACCTCCTCTCCATCGAGACCTACAGACGTAAGTTCAGGGATTACCTTAAAGCAAGTGCTACCACTTATCTAGAGTTTGCAAATAACAAAAAGAGATATTTTATGAAGTGGCTGGAAGCCGCAAAAGTCTCCACCTTTACAGATCTCGTCAACCTCATCCTGGTGGAAGAATTCCTTAGGCGTGTACCTAATCCAATACGTCTCTACCTAGCCGACAAGGAAGAAGACGATCTTTCCAGATGTGCTCAATTGGCTGACTCTTACAGTCTTATTCATAGAGTACCAGCCGACCAGCTATCTAGTAAGACCTCCTGGTTTAGTCCTGAAAAAGTGAGTACCAGTAATGTGAACTCCTCGTTGCATTGCAATTATTGCAAAGACTATGGGTATACCATAGAAAAGTGTACCAATCCTCGCTGTAAGGTCAGCGGTGAAAATAAGCACAAATCACCTCCTCCTAAAATTCACAAGAGTCCTAAGCCTGTGATGAATATTTTTGTTTCTTCCATTGATCTCTCTCTCTTCAACAGACACCTGTACTCCTGTACAGTCTCTGCCAGCCGTGGAGATACGGAGGAAAGGTTCAAAGTGAAGATCTTGAGGGACTCAGCTGCTCTACAGTCCATTCTTTTAAAATCAGCTGTACCCAACGTCACCTACACTGGAGAAACTGTTCTCATCATGGACCTAACTGCTACTACACCATATCCACTTGCCAGAGTCCGCCTAGATTGTCCATTTATGCGACGTGAAGTCCTAGTCGCCATCCGGGAAAAGCCTTTTCCCATGTCAGGTGTTCAACTTCTTCTGGGTAATGACTTGGCAGAAGATCAACAACCTGCGAATGTAATCATCAAGGAAGATCCCCAGGTATGTGACTCGGCAGTGGAAAATCCTGTTTTGCAGTTGACAGAAGAGGTCCAAGCAACAGATTCTGACAACGTCTTCCCTCCTGTTATGGTGACGAAGCTGGCCACAGCTGCTCGCCCGAAACCAGCTGCTGCAGCTGTTCCTCAAGATCCTCAGAGCCTCCCCCCGAATCTCACAGTGCTGGAGTTCCGTAAGTTGCAGAGAGAGGATCCCTTCTTAATATCTTTATTTTTACAGACTGAGACACAACCTAACGCTATCCCTGGTTTCTTAGTAGAAAATAAAGTGTTGTACCGGCATTATAGAACCAGGAAATTGAAGGTGAACGACGATCGGGCCAAAATCAAACAGCTGGTAGTTCCCTACAGCCTACGATCAGATATCTTGCGTCTGGTCCGGGAATCTCGCTCACACTACGGCTTCTACAAGACCTACAAGGCCCTGAAACAGGACTACTACTGGCCAGGTATGATTAGAGATATTAAACACCATGTCAAGAATTGTCACATGTCTCAGATGACAGGTAAGCCGAACGCTCTTCTATTAAAGGCACCCCTAATACAGGTACCAGTGTCTCCTGAGCCGTTCAGCCATATCAACAACTGTGACGAGCCTCTATCCCAGACAAGCTCGGGTAATGTTCCTCTATGTAATACCCCGTGTTCTACCATCAGGTATTCTACAGCAGTTTCCGTCCAGAACAGAACGGCTGCTAACGTTGTGAAACACCTCGGGAAGCAGTGCCCGCAGTACAGACACCGCCAGGAAAGTCAGAACAAGTATGATAACATCTCCAACGACCTGAGTAAGACAAACAACATCACCAAGGTATTGTCTAATCCTTCTCGTTGTACTTGGACTGACTACAATGGTTCTAAATTCTCGATCTATTCGAACACCAGGAAAGATACTTCTCTCTACGAACCAAATCCAAATAAGCGTGCTCCTCCAGACAACTTTATCAGTCCTCAGCTAAAATGTTGTAAGACAAACTTGCCTTCCATTGCATTTGAAAGGCATAAATCCTTGTCTAGTACTAACTTTTAGTCTCCGTGGTTTAGTGGTAAGACACTCGCCTGGCGTTCCGTGAGCGCTTTGTCATGGGTTCGTATCCTGGCCGGGGAGGATTTACTGGGCGCAAATCCTCAACTGTAGCCTCTGTTTAACGCAACAGTAAAAAGTGTACTTGGTTGTAACAGCGATTCTTCGCGGCGGGGATCGTATTCCAGGGACCTGCCCGAAACGCTACGCGTACTAGTGGCTGTACAAGAATGTAACAACTCTTGTATAAATCTAAAAAAAAACTCCATTCTCGCCCTGCCAGGTATTAGAAAACCTTGAGTCTTCCACCCTGGTGATAGGAACACCATCACACCACCGCGAGATGGGATCATGAACTATAGCTACAGTCATCAGAGAGGAGCCACTCGACATCCTGCCCGACGTGCAACACAACGTATCATCCAATCTACTAGGTTACAACTTCAACCTCACCTCGGACTTCAACATTCTTCGGTCCCTCCATCAGGATCAGTTCTCCAAACTTTGCTGAATCCTGCTTCACCATGTGAACATTATGTATCACAATCTCCTTTGGTTCCTACTGCTAGCCCAGTTCTCCAATCAGCGCTTGCTATGCTGGGCCTTGCATTTTCCTTGCATCATCTCGCCCTCTTCTTGGATAACCATTCTCATCGATCCATTCAGCAGGCTCGATTCTACAGCAAATTCATACTTCACAGAGTCCTGCAGTACTACCTCAACATCTTCAAGCACCATCCTCTCCAGCTTCTGCAGCAGACCCAGTTCACCAACCAACATCTGCTTCACTGGGCCCTGTGCCTGCAGAACTTCAACATCACCATCAACTTCATCAAAGACTCCAACGTCGTCGCCGACGCACTTTCAAGAGTCCACGGGGTGGACTCATCCACTCCTACTATTCTACACTCCGCTGCAGTCAAATAGGCAATAGGAGCAGTCTTCGGGGGAGCAGTCACGGTAAAATCTCTAGGAAGAGATTCCGCCTACTCCATTATCGCCTATTCTACTCATTCACATCTATGTAATCAAGAACTGCAGCCAAGAACAACAACAACAACTACTTCCAGACGTCTAGACAGTACTACCAGTCTCCCCCCTTCACCAAGGCCCATCATCCACCTCACACCTGGGTTGCTGGGAGGCCACGCCCTCCTTAACAAGCAGTTGAAGTGAGCCGGCTCATAGTTAAAGAAGTCACCAACGCCCTCTGGCCGGCCAATATTCTGTATATATAGGGCTACCAAGCTCTCCAAGATTCAGATTACTCCTGAGTGCTCTTGCTGAGTAGACCTGTTGACATACCCCGCTGTGGTAACAGAGCTATTTAGTTTGACTCACAGTATTCCGCACCATATTTTATTTTGCACCTTAGCGTAACGTAAATTTCATTGTTCATCTTGTTTGTTTTGCACATTTTGTATTAAAGCCAAGCCCAGATATTTTTTGTAACTTGTTTAAATTCATATTTTTATCAAAGTAAAGTATTTTTAAAGGTTTATTCCCTCTGCTTTGTTTTACAGTTTGCCTCACCGTGAATACACCTTTTGCAGTTTAACTTTTTTTTTCTTTATTTTTTAAATATTTTGTGACTGGCATTACAGACTGCTCGACCATCAACGTTTACCGTCACAATAGTTATAAATTAAAGTAAGTATCATTTTATTTTAGAGATGTGATGTACAGATAAGATGTACAACCACCCCCCCCCCTTACACTCACTATATTTGTACTGAGTGAAATAACTAAGGAAACACATATGCTACTGTATTTAATATTAATAATAAATATAATCAGACAAACACTCATCCAGTTTTCTCTCATCACAAATAGCTTTTTCAGTCCTGGGTGAGTATTCTCCCTCCAATGCTGTATATCCTTGGGAGCTATTTCTCCACTCTCAGTTGTGCTACAGTACTCCCCATATTCACTGATGTATATTTCAGTGCACACATTCAGCGCTCGTATTTTTCGATTATAAGCTCTCCAATTTTCTCATATTTTAAAAACAATACAACACCGTTGTATTTTCTTTTTATCTCCGCCATAGCTCGCACCCACACAATATAATACGGTATATCAACATATTTCACTTCAACAGCCCCACCCCCAGTTCGACAGGGATGTTTTTTTTCTTCCTCCAATCTATATTGATCATACACTGACTCCACAGCTTTAATTTTTCTCGCTGTTTGATATTGTACATGAGGGTTTTCACGATAAGTTCCTTCATAATACTTTTCTATAGCTACCAAGGCGTTTATGCGCGCACTAAACATAGATATATCTTCATAAGACACTACAAGTCGACCACGATAGATATACACCCTCAGTGCTGTATCTGCAAAAGGTAAACTCACTCTAGGTCTTCTTTCTCCCAGCACATCAGCACCAAGCTCAACTAGAAATCAGTAAAAAAAACTTAATAAGACTTAGTTCGATTTAATATTATCATCAATATTGCTATAGATCATCATTTTCCAACTCAAACCTCTATACCGCGCTGCTCACCAGCTGTCATCATCTCTCGCTGGTGAGATAACCTTCTTTAGTGAATGTATAACAGGCTTCCTTGATACCATTACTAGTTAAATATCATATTTCCATGCAAGATTTTGCATCATCTTTAGGTTAACGCTACATTTATATTTGTCCACACAAACCCCCCTCCCCCCTTCTCCTCAATGACGTAACAAAACTACCCACAATTCATATCTTTCTCCTAGCAAGTTTATTTATCCTAGTGTTTATTACGATGCTGTATAGTAGTTAAGTGTTTTCCCTAACTATTTTGTTCAGTTAGCAACCGGCCACTCATCATTTTCTCCATATTATCAGGGAACTTCACAAGTTGTAGAGCATCCATACATTGCCATATACTTTCATCAAGTTCCGTATTATGTAGTTTCACATAATCCTAACTATTGTATAGCTTATGTTATACAGTAGTTATACCTTTCCTCATTATTTTTTTGTCTGGATATTTCCCGGTTCTCTCATGATTTCTCCATATTATCAGGGAGCCATATACTCCATATACCATATTAATATTACCATATTATCAACCTCGTGTTGTAGAACCACTCCACATACTTCATCACCCCCCCCCCCCATGTACTAGGATGTATCCACTACTTACAACTGATGTTAAACTTAGATATTATTAATATTACGTTAACTCGATAATTAATTTTGCTGCATGTTTTTCTTACTTGATACACTGTAAGAGTACATACAGAAGCATGCACTGTTAGTACACATGTTAGTATGTACACAGAAACATGTACACTATGTTAGTACACACAGAAACATGTACACTATGTTAGTACACACAGAAACATGTACACTATGTTAGTACACACAGAAGCATGTACACTGTAATATTACACATAAAATGTGTAACTTTTCACAATGTTCACAATTGTAATACACACAAGACTCGTATCCTGAAGTATTATAGATCTTCACTAGTGGTTATTTTCAGGTTATCTTCAGATGATTTCGGGGTTTTAGTGTCCCCGCGGCCCGGTCCTCGACCAGGCCTCCACCCCCAGGAAGCAGCCCGTGAC
The DNA here is from genome assembly GCA_020271785.1 of Procambarus virginalis. NCBI lineage: Eukaryota > Metazoa > Arthropoda > Malacostraca > Decapoda > Cambaridae > Procambarus > Procambarus virginalis. The sequence goes on along the minus strand of WNGS01163359.1, from coordinate 28,088 downwards.
AGCTGACTAACACCCAGGTACCTATTTTACTGCTAGGTAACAGGGGCATGGGGTGAAAGAAACTCTGCCCATTGTTTCTCGCCGGCGCCTGGGATCGAACCCAGGACCACAGGATCACAAGTCCAGCGTGCTGTCCGCTCGGCCGACCGGCTCCCTACATAGTGTAGTATACATACGGTATGTACATTCGGGAAGAACACATAGATACATGAATACTATGATAGAAAACTATGATAGTGCACTTAGAAGCATGAACACTATGCTAGTACACATAGAAACATTTACACTGTAATATTACACATAGAAGCATGTACACTATTGTAGTACACATAAGGTATGCACACTATGGAAGAACACATAGATACATGTACACTAAGATAGTACACAAAGAAGCATGTACACTATGATAGTGCACATCGGAGCTTGTACACTGTATTCTATATAAATAAAAAATAATTTTTCGTTTGTTCAAAATCGTTAATCTCCGAAACTTCTTCACTGATTGCTTTGAAATTTTCACTCAACGTTTCATTGGCATCTGAGCGGGTTTTTATATGCAGACTATATAGATGTCACATCTGTGACGGGGAAAAAAACATGTTTTTTTCATGTGATTTGATGAGAGGGAAATCTTCGAAACTTCTTTACCGATTGCTTTGAAATTTTGACACAACGTTGCACTCGAATAGGCGCGTGTTTTTGTATACCTACTATATACATGCCTCACCTATGAATGAAAAAAACTTTTTTTGAAAAACAATGCCATCTGTTGGTCGCAAGAACAACTCGCACTGTAATCTCCGAAAGTTCTTCACCGATTGCTTTGAAATTTTGACACAACGTTCCATTCAAATATGCGCGTGTTTTTATATACCTACTATATAGATGCCACAGCTGTGACAAGAAAAAGCATGCTTTTTTGAAAAGCAGCGCCATCTGTTGCACGTTATAGCAACACACGCAATTCTAAATATGTTACGATTCTATTTCAATGTTTCCAATTGCACTGATAAATTGAATTTTCATAGATTTTAATTTATTTTCATTTTGATTTAATTATTTTGTGTGACATTGCTTTGAAATTGAGCTGTGCTGTTTACCATACCGTTCATTTCGTGAGTATAAGTATAGTTGTCACACCTGTAACAGGTAAAAACATGTTTTTTTTTTGAAAAACATTGCCATCTGTTGTACGCAAGAGCAACACACGCTATAGTAATTTTTTTATGATTCCATTTCAATGTTTCTGATTGCAGTGATAAATTGAATTTTCATAGATTTCGTTTTATTTTCATTTTGATTTAATTATTATGTGTTACGTTGCTTTGGAATTGAGCTGTGTTGTTTACCATACCGTTCATTTCGTGAATATAAGTATAGTTGCCACACCTGTGACAGGTAAAAACATTCTTTTTTTGGAAAAACAGCGCCATCTGTTGCACGTAAGAGTAGCACACGCTATACTATATATGTTACGATTCCATTTCAGTGTTTCCAATTTCATTGATAAATTGAATTTTCATAGATTTCTATTTATTTTCATTTTATTTAATTATTTTGTGTGACATTGCTTTGGAATTGAGCTGTGTTGTTTGCCATTCAGTTCATTTCGTGAGTATAGTTTATTTTTTTATTTTTTCATTGTTTTTCATTTTTTAGCTGTTTTTCTTATATTTCAGTGACATATTTCCATGGCACTCTGAGGCACAGGGTCACACCCTAATCTGATGCTGGAGAACATTCCAGCCTTAGCAGGCCCCCACCTACAGTATCAGATAAGGCCTAGAATTCTTTAAACCTGTTGTGTTGAGAATTAAATTAAATATAAGAATATAGTAGATTAGACCACCATATTTGGTATGATTTATAATTTATATATTAGAGACTAAGTAAACAATTTGTGGTTTATGAATGATCCACTTCAAAGTGGTTTAAGCCACAATTGTCCCCCCCCCCCCTCCCCCTAACTGTGTGTGATAAGTTCCAGCAGCTGAATCAGAATATACAGTCCACTAACTAAGAACTAACTCAGAAGAAAAATAATATAATATTAAAGTCAATTAAAAAATGAAATAAAGTAAATATTTAATATTCATAGAAAAAAATAAAACCTGCTAGGATTTTCCCACAGAGAGACAGTATGAAAATGACATTGCGAGTAAAGCTAAGACCCAACCAAAACTGCTTAACATCTAAATCGGGAGGAAAACAGCAATGAAGGAACAAGTGATGAAACTGAGAAAAGGGGCAACACAGAGAATGACAAAGTGTGTGAAGAACTCAACAAGAGATTCCAGGAGGTCTTCATAAAAGAACAAGGAGAAGCCCCTGTGCTAAATGAGGAGGAGGCAAACCAAGCAACCTTGGAGGATTTTGACCTCACCAGTGATGAGGTCAAAAGGAATCTGTTGGAGCTGAATGACAAAGGCTGTTGGACATGACAGAATCTCACTGTGGATACTAAAGGAAGGTTCAGAAGAACTAAGTGTGCCACTCTCTATGGTGTATAACAGGTCACTGGAAACAGCAGACCTACTGGAAAGCTGGAAGACAGCTAATGTAGTCCCAATATACAAAAAGGGTGACAGGCAAGAGGCATTGAACTACAGGCCAGTTTCCCTAACTTGAATACCAGGCAAGGTGATGGAGAAGATCGTGAGGAAAAGGCTCGTTGAGCTTCTGGAGGGAAATAGCTTTGTAACACTCCACCCGCATGGGTTCAGAAATGGTAAATCGTTCTTCACAGGTTTAATAGAATTCTAAGACCAAGCAACAAAAATTAGGCAACAAAGAGAAGGGTCGGCAAACTGTATTTTCCTGGACTGTCAGAAAGCCTTTGACACAGTACCCCATAAAAGGCTGTTATAAAAGTTTGAGCAACAGGCAGGAGTAAAAAGTAAGGTGCTACAGTGTATAAAGGAGTATCTAAGCAGCAGGAAACAGCGAGTAATTGTGAAAGGGGGGGGGGACATCAGAGTGGTGAAATGTCACCAGCGGAGTCCCACGGGGCTCTGTACTTGGATCCATCCTGTATCTAATATATGTAAACGATCTTCCGGTGGGTATAGACTCATTCCTCTCAATGTTTGCTGATGATGCAAAAATTATGAGAAGAATGAAGACAGATAAAGATAAACAGAGACGACCTGGACAAACTGGTGGATTGGTCTAGAAAATGGTTACCAAAGTTCCACTCAAGAAAGCGTAAAGTAATAAAATTAGGCGAAGGAAGCAGAAAGGTGAACACAAGGTACCAATTGGGAAGTGAAATCCTACAAGAGTAAAATAGAAAGATCTGGGGGTTGGTATCACACCGAACCTGTCCCCAGACGCCCCATCAAAAGGATATCATCAGTGGCATATGCTAGGTTGGCCAACATAAAAACTACCTTTAGAAACTTGTGTAAGGAATCGTTCAGGACCCTGTATACCACTTATGTCAGACCATCCTGGAATATGCAGCTCCTGCCTGGAGTCCATACCTAGTTAAACACAAGAAGAAGTTAGAGATGATTCAGCGGTATGCCACCAGACTCGCCCTGGAACTAAGAGGTATGAGCTACGAGGAAAGGCTAAAGGAGCTGAACTTCACGTCCCTGGAAAATAGAAGAGTAAGGGGAGATATGATAACCACCCACAAAATTCTCAAGGGAATTGACAGGGGTATCTTTAGATGATTTCGGGACTTAGCATCTCCGCGGCCCGTTCCTCGACCAGGTCTCCTTTTTGTTACACACCCCCAGGAAGCAGCCCGTAGCAGCTGTCTAATTCCCAGGTACCTATTTACTGCTAGGTAACAGGGGCATCAGAGTGAAAGAAACATTTTGCATATTTGTCTCTGCCTCTCCCGGGGATCGAACCGGGAACCTCAGCACTACGAATCCGAGGCGCTGTCCACTCAGCTGTCAGGCGCCCTAGAGAAGTGGACAAAGACAAACTCTTTAGCACGGGCGGGACACGAACAAGGGAACACAAGTGGAAACTTAGTGCCCATATGAGCCACAGAGACATTAGAAAGAATTTTGTCAGTGTCAGAGTAGTTAACAAATGGAATGCATTAAGTAGTGATGTGGCGGAGGTAGACTCCATTCGCAGTTTCAAATGTAGATATGATAGAGCCCAATCGACTCAGGAACCTGTACATCAGTTGATTGACAGTTGAGAGGCAAGACCAGAGAGCCAGAGCTCAACCCCCGCAGGCACAACTAAGTAAGTGTACAGACTCATCAGATTCTTAACTCACAGTACTTATGATTTACCAATTTATGTTGGTAACTCTCTAAACTCTGAATTTCACAACATTTTATAAACCTGGATCTTAAAATTTGTCAATCTGTTTCATAAATTGATAACTTTGTTAATTATCAATTAATCATTAATTTATTCACTTAAATATTTTCACATTAATATTAGCTTCTATGGTCTTATTTGTGTTACAATATCCCAGCATTGTTAATGGACTCTCAACCTTCAGGTACGTCTGCGTCTCAAGTCTATATTTGTCTGTTGCAATTGTTTATATTGCGGTAGTGGACCCCATACCAACCTATGGGCGGTAGTGGATCATATAACCCGCCTGTGGGCGGTAGTGGACCCCATACTTATCATGTTGGAGGCAGTGGACCCCATACCTATCCTTTGGGTGGTAGTTGTGGTAGTAGACCCCCCACATTCCACATAATGGTATACCATTATGTACCTAACTCTGCTCTCCTCTCACTATACTAAGCACTAATCCATCCCTATCTTACTTATGGTATCTGTGCATGGGGTTCAACCACTACAAACTACTTCAAGTCCATCATCACCCAACAAAATCTGCTATCAGAACAATAACAAACTTCGCTTTCAGACAACACTCAGCCTCCTGTTTAAATCCCTAAACATGCTAAACATAAACTCACTCCACAGAGTCTCTTGTGCTATTTACATTTACAAAACTTGTTCTTAAATGCAAACCCTGTTCTAAACTCTTCCTGGACACATGTATAGAACCCATAATCACCACACAGAAATAATATCTCATTGATATCCTCAGAGTCAAACTTAATCTGTGTAAACACTCTGCAAATAAAGGGACCACATCTATGGAACTCACTCCCTAACGAATTGAAAACCTGTCCAACTCTTGCCTTATTCAAAAATAAAATAAAAAAGTACCTAATTTCATCTTCATAGTTCCTTACCTAGTGCTTTATACTCGTACTGTATCTAGTGCTACCTAATTCCCCAATATATGTAGCAAGCCATGCAGTCCTTACCTGTCATCATTGTTATCACTTTATAGTATAGCTGTTATATTGAGTGCATTTTTTACTGCATTATACCGTGAAATGATCCTCAAATTTTGCAACAATGAACCAGTTTTGGACCCTCAAATGTTACTCTAATGTACCTACTAATCTTTGTCATTATTGTGTATTAATCTAATCTTGTGTATTGGTGTCAATTTTCTTACAAAGTACCTGTAAATATTTTTTGTCAATTCCGCTCGAAATATCCCTACTTAAAATAACTCGTAGATTAAGGACCTGCCCGAAACGCTATGCGTGCTAGTGGCTGTACAAGATGTAAAACTATCATTGCTATGTACCCTCTTAACCTCAATGTACCTTCTTGTATAAATATGTATATATTATATATATATATATTATATATATATATATATATATATATATATATGTCGTACCTAGTAGCCAGAACTCACTTTTGGCCTACTATGAAAGGCCAGATTTGCCTAATAGGCCAAGTTTTCATAAATTAATTGTTTTTTCGACTACCTAACCTACCTAACCTAACCAAACTTTTTTGGCTACCTAACCTAACCTAAGCAATAAAGATAGGTTAGGTTAGGTTAGGTAGGGTTGGTTAGGTTCGGTCATATATCTACGTTAATTTTAACTCCAATAAAAAAAATTGACCTCGTACGTAATGAAATGGGTAGCTTTATCATTTCATAAGAAAAAAAATAGAGAAAAATATTTAATTCAGGAAAACTTGGCTTATTAGGCACATCGGGCCTTGCATAGTAGGCCAAAAAGTGAGTCTGGCTAATAGGTACGACAATATATATCTATCTATGTATATATTATATATATATATATATATATATATATATATATATAATATATGTGAGAAAGCTGCATGAACGCGCAAGCCATATATCACTAAGAACTCTTTGACCCGGCCAGGATTCGAACCCATGCCGTCCAGGATCACCCCTAAACGTACACAGTACCGTGACCACCGCACCAATGATCGTCTATAAGGATTGGTCAGTCTTGGCGCTTATTAACTAAGCTCCCTGACTGACCAACCCCCGACGACACTCATGGATCCATTTGGGTACAGTTTTTCATCAAATTCTGGCGCATGCACGGGCCGCACTGAGTCTAATTGTGTGAGAAAGCTGCATGAACGCGCAAGCCATATATCACTAAGAACTCTTTGACCCGGCCAGGATTCGAACCCATGCCGTCCAGGATCACCCCTAAACGTACACAGTACCGTGACCACCGCACCAATGATCGTCTATAAGGATTGGTCAGTCTTGGCGCTTATTAACTAAGCTCCCTGACTGACCACCCCCGACGACACTCATGGATCCATTTGGTACAGTTTTTCATCAAATTCTGGCGCATGCACGGGCCGCACTGAGTCTAATTTGTGTGAGAAAGCTGCATGAACGCGCAAGCCATATATCACTAAGAACTCTTTGACCCGGCCAGGATTCGAACCCATGCCGTCCAGGATCACCCCTAAACGTACACAGTACCGTGACCACCGCACCAATGATCGTCTATAAGGATTGGTCAGTCTTGGCGCTTATTAACTAAGCTCCCTGACTGACCAACCCCCGACGACACTCATGGATCCATTTGGGTACAGTTTTTCATCAAATTCTGGCGCATGCACGGGCCGCACTGAGTCTAATTTGTGTGAGAAAGCTGCATGAACGCGCAAGCCATATATCACTAAGAACTCTTTGACCCGGCCAGGATTCGAACCCATGCCGTCCAGGATCACCCCTAAACGTACACAGTACCGTGACCACCGCACCAATGATCGTTATAAGGATTGGTCAGTCTTGGCGCTTATTAACTAAGCTCCCTGACTGACCAACCCCCGACGACACTCATGGATCCATTTGGGTACAGTTTTTCATCAAATTCTGGCGCATGCACGGGCCGCACTGAGTCTAATTTGTGTGAGAAAGCTGCATGAACGCGCAAGCCATATATCACTAAGAACTCTTTGACCCGGCCAGGATTCGAACCCATGCCGTCCAGGATCACCCCTAAACGTACACAGTACCGTGACCACCGCACCAATGATCGTCTATAAGGATTGGTCAGTCTTGGCGCTTATTAACTAAGCTCCCTGACTGACCAACCCCCGACGACACTCATGGATCCATTTGGGTACAGTTTTCATCAAATTCTGGCGCATGCACGGGCCGCACTGAGTCTAATTTGTGTGAGAAAGCTGCATGAACGCGCAAGCCATATATCACTAAGAACTCTTTGACCCGGCCAGGATTCGAACCCATGCCGTCCAGGATCACCCTAAACGTACACAGTACCGTGACCACCGCACCAATGATCGTCTATAAGGATTGGTCAGTCTTGGCGCTTATTAACTAAGCTCCCTGACTGACAACCCCCGACGACACTCATGGATCCATTTGGGTACAGTTTTTCATCAAATTCTGGCGCATGCACGGGCCGCACTGAGTCTAATTTGTGTGAGAAAGCTGCATGAACGCGCAAGCCATATATCACTAAGAACTCTTTGACCCGCCAGGATTCGAACCCATGCCGTCCAGGATCACCCCTAAACGTACACAGTACCGTGACCACCGCCCAATGATCGTCTATAAGGATTGGTCAGTCTTGGCGCTTATTAACTAAGCTCCCTGACTGACCAACCCCCGACGACACTCATGGATCCATTTGGGTACAGTTTTTCATCAAATTCTGGCGCATGCACGGGCCGCACTGAGTCTAATTTGTGTGAGAAAGCTGCATGAACGCGCAAGCCATATATCACTAAGAACTCTTTGACCCGGCCAGGATTCGAACCCATGCCGTCCAGGATCACCCCTAAACGTACACAGTACCGTGACAACCGCACCAATGATCGTCTATAAGGATTGGTCAGTCTTGCGCTTATTAACTAAGCTCCCTGACTGACCAACCCCCGACGACACTCATGGATCCATTTGGGTACAGTTTTTCATCAAATTCTGGCGCATGCACGGGCCGCACTGAGTCTAATTTGTGTGAGAAAGCTGCATGAACGCGCAAGCCATATATCACTAAGAACTCTTTGACCCGGCCAGGATTCGAACCCATGCCGTCCAGGATCACCCCTAAACGTACACAGTACCGTGACAACCGCACCAATGATCGTCTATAAGGATTGGT
>WNGS01163359.1:0-15556 GCA_020271785.1 Procambarus virginalis | reverse complement strand
TATTCTATGCACGATTTTCCTTCACTCCCACCTTATATGTTGTTGTGGTACCCGTTCCACTTCACTGTTCCACGATTCACCTTCACTATTTTTTTTTCCTCATACACGCAAGTACACAAATCCTCATGCACTGGCCCACACGTGGTCTCCCGTTTATTATCTATTTAACACAAAGTTCCGTTGATAATGACTGTTTTCAAATTTTCCAGCGGGTCACTATGCACTTGTTATGCCTGTAATCGGTAATCCAAGGCTGTGGATCTAAGAAATCCCGGTTAATGTCACGATTTTAACGGAGCGCGCGCGGTACGACTTCCCTCCCTCAACGAAATAGGTAGCAGCGTGAACGGAAGGAACGTGAAGCTACCCTAGACCGTGAGCGTGAAAAGGTAACTCTCCAGAGGAAGGAACGTGAAGCTACCCTTGAACGTGAGCGGGAAAAGGAAGCTCTTCAGCTCCAGAAAGAACTAGTTGCCCTACAACGTGAGCGTGAGAGGGAACAGCTTGAATTAAAAGAACGCGACCTGGAGATACAACGTGAACACAATAAGAAACAAGCCGATAGTGCTCTAGACCACCGTAGAAAAGAACTCGACTTAGAAACCACACACCACACTCGGCGCCAACAAACTAAAGCTAACCTTCCGGTACGTTTTAACCTTTCACATGCAATTAAGTTAATGTCATCTTTTGTTGAGGCAGAAGTAGATGTCTTTTTTACTTCATTTGAGGCTCTAGCTACCCAACTTAGCTGGCCTCAGGATCAGTGGTCTGTGCTTCTCAGGTCTCATTTAACAGGTAGAGCTGCAGTGACTCACAGTACTATAGCGTCTGAAACCGACTACAAGGTACTGAAGCAAGCAGTGCTCAATGCCTACCTCCTCTCCATCGAGACCAACAGACGTAAGTTCAGGGATTACCTTAAAGCAAGTGCTACCACTTATCTAGAGTTTGCAAATAACAAAAAGATATATTTTATGAAGTGGCTGGAAGCCGCAAAAGTCTCCACCTTTACAGATCTCGTCAACCTCATCCTGGTGGAAGAATTCCTTAGGCGTGTACCTAATCCAATACGTCTCTACCTAGCCGACAAGGAAGAAGACGATCTTACCAGATGTGCTCAATTGGCTGACTCTTACAGTCTTATTCATAGAGTACCAGCCGACCAGCTATCTAGTAAGACCTCCTGGTTTAATCCTGAAAAAGTGAGTACCAGTAATGTGAACTCCTCGTTGCATTGCAATTATTGCAAAGACTATGGGTATACCATAGAAAAGTGTACCAATCCTCACTGTAAGGTCATCGGTGAAAATAAGCACAAATCACCTCCTCCTAAAATTCACAAGAGTCCTAAGCCTGTGATGAATATTTTTGTTTCTTCCATTGATCTCTCTTTCTTCAACAGACACCTGTACTCCTGAACAGTCTCTGCCAGCCGTGGAGATACGGAGGAAAGGTTCAAAGTGAAGATCTTGAGGGACTCAGCTGCTCTACAGTTCATTCTTTTGAAATCAGCTGTACCCAACGTCACCTACACTGGAGAAACTGTTCTCATCATGGACCTAACTGCTACTACACCATATCCACTTGCCAGAGTCCGCCTAGATTGTCCATTTATGCGACGTGAAGTCCTAGTCGCCATCCGGGAAAAGCCTTTTCCCATGTCAGGTGTTCAACTTCTTCTGGGTAATGACTTGGCAGAAGATCAACAACCTGCGAATGTAATCATCAAGGAAGATCCCCAGGTATGTGACTCGGCAGTGGAAAATCCTGTTTTGCAGTTGACAGAAGAGGTCCAAGCAACAGATTCTGACAACGTCTTCCCTCCTGTTATGGTGACGAAGCTGGCCACAGCTGCTCGCCCGAAACCAGCTGCTGCAGCTGTTCCTCAAGATCCTCAGAGCCTCCCCCCGAATCTCAGTGCTGGAGTTCCGTAAGTTGCAGAGAGAGGATCCAACACCAAATGAACAAATGAGCAGAGGAGTTGCAGAATCTGTGATGAGAGTGACGGATACCGCCCTGAACACTATCTGCGTGAATGTGAACACCTGAGAGACATTAAAAGTATGTGTAGAATAATAAACCCCACATTGTTTGAATTAAGTATTTGTCAAATATTGATAATGTTCTTTAAAGATTCTCCCATTTTGCACCCGCAAGATAACGTAAGATTTTATGGGTTGATAGATGTTAATCTTCTTGTTTGAGAAGCTGTTCACTGGAGACCATTAAGTAAGTCCCCGCTGTGTCTGGGTTCAAGTGACAGGATGAACAACCCAGTGGGTTTTCTTCCTATGGGGAGTGTTGTATATGCTGCTATGGCGGTATGTCCACTCACAGGATGAGTGGTGCTGCCCAATAAACTCGTCCCTTGGGGCAAAATTTAAAAAAATTGAAATGAAATGTATGGGGTCCATTACAATTAATCCACAGGATGGCTATGTGGTTCACTACCACCCACTGGATTGGCATGGGGTTCACTACCACTTACTGGATTGGTATGAGTCCACTAACACCCACAGAATGAGTATGGGGTTCCACTACCACTCAGTGGATAGGTATATGGTCCACTAACGGCCACAGAATGGGTGTGGGGTCCACTTCCTCCCACAGGATGAGTATAGGGTCCTCTACCTCCCCATAGAAAGGATATAGGGGTTCACTACCGTCCCATGAGTAAGGAAAAGTACGTCAACGAGGGTCCCCTCCATCCTGCATGCAACATTGCTAAGGTGCAAGAACGTTGCATGCAAGTTGGGGATCCTTGTAGACATACTGCAAAGAGTAGCAAGATGTTGCAAGACGAAGATGAGCAAGATGAATGTTGCAAAATGATGCACAATGATCAAAAGATTCCCAAGATTGAATTTTGCAAAAAATAGCAAGTTGAATATTGCAAAATGTTGCAAGATGATGATGAGCAAGATGAATGTAGCAAAAATTATGCAAGATGGAATTGGGAGGAGTAAGGTGCATGAGATGGAAGAAAACAAAATCGACACAACACCAGCAACAACAGCATCAACAACAAAAGAAAGTCGATGATGCAAGTGAATGACGTGTACTGAGTTAGTCAAAATGCCCGCTTGGGCATGGCCTGACGTCAAACCACCTGCCACCCTCCTCAGAGCAAAACATTCCAGGGCGAGCCTCCCAAGCGCCTACCCGCTTGTATACAATACCACCCCTAAAATCAATACTTGGGCATTGTCAATAGTCAACAACAGCAATATGGTCACACTCACATATACATAAGGGATTATCCCTAACAATAGTTAATTTACCTCATAGCACTGCGTGTAGGGTAGCAGTTATCACAACAACTCCAGCAACATAACAATTAATCTCTCCAAATCAATCTTATTGTTATAAAGTCAAATTTGAATAATACTAAGCCAGATCCTTGCTTTCACACAACAAAAAAGGATAATAAGCCAAAGTGTAACAGGGTAGAGAGATATTCCCAGTCTACCTATCTAACTAACTCAACAACAGCAGCTGCCCACCACCACCAGCTGATAATGTGGTATACCCTCCTATACTATTCAAAAATGTGCTTACGCTACTACACAGGATAAAGTGGGAGTATCTGCTCTCAGCAGCATCACCTGTTGTACAAGAGTAGAAGAAAGAGAGAGAGAGAGAGAGAGAGAGAGAGAGAGAGAGAGAGAGAGAGAGAGAGAGAGAGAGAGAGAGAGAGAGAGAGAGAGAGAGAGAGAGTCATAGACAGATAGATAGAAGATGGCAAACACACTCACACACATATATTTGTATTGAGTGAAACATCTTTATTATTATTTTATATTAAAAGCGAGCTATAATCTTGATACATCGTAAAGTGGTAAAGAGTTATGTTTGGTATAAAATATCATAACCATTCTATAATATCAAATTTATGTAGAGGGGAAAAAAATTTCATGCACATTGAGAAATATATATTCTTCCTATTGATTACAGTAAGAATATGCCAATCACAACATACTAATTTTTAAAATAAGATAAGTCAACTCAACTCAGGTATCTTAAACAGTTTATTATTATTATTATTAATATGAATAGTAAATATATTCAATCGTTCATCTTAGACTATACCAGGAAAACAACGTGAGAAATAGAGAGAGTCAAGCAAGTGAGATTATGATAAAATTGCACAGTCAGTCTATAGTATCACGGTAAAATCTCTAGGAAGAGATTCGGCCTACTCCATTATCGCCTATTCTACTCATTCACATCTATGTAATCAAGAACTGCAGCCAAGAACAACAACAACTACTTCCAGACGTGGGGAGTTCCACCTGCGCTGCCGTTGAGTGAGGACGTGTCGCTTGACCGCTCTGGCAGTTTGAGGTAGTTGCAGTTTTCGCCGGCAGGGGGTGTGGGGGTGACTACCCTCCCTGCTGTTCCTGGTGGTGGGGACGTGGCGTGTTTTGTGATGGGCGGCCCTATCCCCGCTGTAGTGCGGTTAAACTCCATCGGCTTGGAGTTTACTGGCCGTGCTGGTTACCCGCTGGGGGACGTGGTGTTGAGTGACATGTATATACAATCTGTAGTGACTCCAAGAGCGCGATTCAAGTAATTACGTACTCTTCGAAAACATGCAAGGAGATTGTCTACCCATGCCTTCAACTTCTTCACAAACATCAATTGAACGGTTATGACACCTCTATCCAATGGGTCCCAGCACACTGTGGTATTCTCCATAATGAACTTGTAGACCAACTAGCCAAAGCGATGCACAACACGCCTCACCTTACCCATCATCCAATTCCCCATATTGCACGTAAAGGAGCCTTCAAAGATACCATCTCCCAGGATTTTGCAACAAACTGGAAAACGTTATGCTCACCTTTGCACTATGGGTCCATTAAAAAGAAATGGGGAACTTGGAAACATGTCCGATATAAAAGCAGAGAAATTGATGTAACGATGACCAGATTAAGGCTGGGACATACCAAACTAGCAGCACACAGCTCTAAGTACAGAACAGACATCAATGAACTCTGTACTCACTGTCAGCTGCCTGAAACAGTCGAACACTATCTCCTGCACTGCTTCCGACATCATAGCGCCAGAGTAAATTTCAAACAAGTCTTTATCGCACTTAAAATACCCTTCACCATCGAGCACATATTAGGAGGTGGAGACCACTCGTTACAAGAAAAATACCAAATAGTCAAAGCACTGGCTAAATATCTGCAGTCGACCAACAAATTGGGACACATCTGACCCGTGCCACATTTATACCTGGCGCCACCAACAGCTAAACACAGAAAACAACTGCCTCGTCACAGCACCATAGATCAGCTGACACCATAAACACAACACACCGCCCTACGGTGCGACAAGTCTCCCTACAACACACGCCTCTGTTTTAATCACCGTTCCTATATCCACAGCACAACGTAACAAACACCTTGGTAGCTCCGATCATCCTCAACATAAATGCGTCCACCAACATCAGTACTGGTGCAGTCATCGGGAGGACAAACCCTTCATGCAAACTGCACCTACTATCAAGAAGAAGAAGAGTGACATGCTTCTCGTCCCGGTTCGGGACGTTTATGGTGTTGAGATGGTGTCTGCTCACCGTGTCATCATCAAGTTTGTGGGTGAGGCGGTGTATCGTGCTTTTCTTCGGAGGTACGAGGGCCGTACTTTGCAGCTGCAGGACGGCTCCGGGTCTGTGACAGTTTCGGACCGTAGTGGCGCTGTGACGTACGTCAGTGTTCATGGCGCCCCCATGGAGTTTCCTGAGACACTCCTCCGGCGTTTCTTCCAGAGGTACGGCTCCGTCATCAGTGTGCGGCTGAACTCCCTTTCGTCCGGCACATATTCGGGAGTGAAGACCAACATTCGAACCCTCGGGATGCGGCTGAAGTCGGACATTCCATCCTCTGTCCGGCTGTTGGGATACTACGTGCGGGTGTTTTATGCCCGTCAACCCCATACTTGCTTCCGGTGTGGCTTGTTGGGGCATCAGGCTGCCGGGTGTACTGCTGAGCCAGTCGCGCCCGTGAACTTGTTCCGTGAAGAGGATTTCCCGCCGCTCCCTCTGGAGGAGGACTCCGGGGGTGAGGAGGTGAGTGTCCCGTTCGCTGCTGAGGCTCCCCCAGCGTCACACGAAGTTCCTCTGGTTGTAGAAGACCCCTCTTTCGGGTGTTGCAGTGCCGTCGGATGTTCCTCCTGACCATGTCTCTGGCCCTGCAGCTCCCGTGGACCTTCCTGGTGATCCCTGTGGAGCATCACCATCTGCTTCCTCGTCTTCGGATGCAGATCTTGACCGTGCGTCCGCGCCTCGGGTCCCTGCTGTGCTGGGCACTGGGTGGCTGCGGAGCCTCCTGCTGTGTGTGGTCCGGTTCCTCCTGTGGTAGAGGCTGCTGCCGTTCTGCGTCGGGCGTGGGTTCGTCCGGCCAGTGGTGCCGGTGCTTCTGGATCTGCTTCCGGCTCTGACGATACCCGGCCGGAGCCCAAACGTTCCAGGCGTTCGTCTACTGCCTGGGCTGATGTTGGGAGTTCAGTGACTGTGGGTCTTCTGGTGGTGACGGCGTGGCTCCAGATGGGTGTTGTCTCCATGGTTGGTGGTGGCAGAGGTACATGTGCTGCTGGGCTGGTGCCTGTGTCTCGGGTGTTTGCCTCCTGTTCCTTCCCCGCCCGGGGGCTCTCCGCCAGTGGAGGTGTGACTTTCAGGTGCCGGGGGGTGTGAGGATGATGGTCTGGGCGTGGCCTGGTGGTGACTTTGAGAAAGGATGCGTGCGCCGTGATTCCCTGCCGTCGTTGGTGGTGAGCCTGTCATGTTCACAGAAAATGGTACCATCCGTTTTCTATGTGCGGCGGCTGGACGCCACTAGAGAAGGTAAACAGCACACAGGACGCCTGCCAAGCTTGGGAGCTACTCTATCATGTAATCGTTTATATTATAAAGTCAGTAACCAGGAATGACTTTACATCAACCTTACTACCAAGACTATCTCAGCTATACACAGACACCACACTGGCGACGAGGATGAACTGGGAACGCAGGTATTTTGTTCAACAAAACACAAGGAAGGAGCATGCTGTCTCGCCAGAGGAGGAAGGAGAAGCTGTCTGTGAGCACCATACCCGATGCTGTATGCAACCCATGCTGTGTGCTGACTGTTGCTGTGTGCTGATCGTTGCTGTGTGCTGGCCGTTGCTGTGTGCTGGCCAATGCTGTGTGCTACCCAAGCTGTGCTGAGTGTTGCTGTGAGAGGAATCTGCCGACGCTGTGTACGAAACGACGCTTTGATGCAGTGTACAAAACCCGATGTTTTGGTTACGAAACGACGCTCCGTGCTACAAAATTCTTCACGCTGTGAACCAACTGCTGCCTACTGCTGCCAACTGCTTTACTGCTGCCTACTGCTGCCAACTGCTGCCAATTGCTGTACCAACTGCTAACAACTGCTGTGTTGCTGTGAGTAGGAACAACACATGTACACAAGGGCTAGGTAAGAAGTCAGTTGCTGCTGTGTTGTGCACTGTTGTGAACTTTTGCATTAAAATGCTTGTGTGCTTTGCAAAATTAAAGTAATTACAGTGAATTCTTAAATAACATATACAGTGCAGTAAGTGTTTATATTCTGAGGAACATTTAAGTGATAAGTTTAAATTTATTCAGTAAAAATGGCAAATATACCTCAGTTTCCTGCATTTGATCCTGACTGTGACCAGACAAACCTGTCACAGAGGTGGGTCAAATGGCTTAAAAGGTTTGAAAATTTGTTGATAGTTTCTGACATCAAAAGTGCTGAAAGAAAGCGTGCCTTTCTGCTTCATTATGCAGGTGATAGAGTTTGTGATATCTTTGATACACTGAAAGATACTGGTGGTGCCAAAGATTATGACACTGCCAAGGCCAAATTAACTGAGCATTTCAAACCAAGGCAAAATACTGCTATGGAAATTATGCATTTCAGGAGAGCAAAACAACTCTCTAATGAAACTGTTGATCAATACCATACACGTCTGCAGGGTTTAGCAGCCCACTGTGAGTTTGCTGATGTTGACAAAGAAATCAAACAGCAAATAATTGAAACATGCACATCTACACGTCTTCGTCGAAGAGCTCTAGAACTTGTTGATGATGAAAGTTCTCTTAACAAGATACTGGATATGGCTCGTCGAATGGAAGATGCTGCACGTGATGCTCGTGCCATGGAGTGCAGTGCCAACAACGGTTCTGCCACTGTTACTAACAGTCATGAAGTATGTAAGGTTCAGGGAGTACACCATGATCATAGAAGATATCATGCCAAACCTAACATTAAATTGAGCCGAGAACCACATCACAACTGGAGTCATGGAACAAGACTCAAGCAGTCACAACGACTCACATCAGAGGTTGTCAATAATAAATGTTACAATTGTGGAGGAGACTACCCACACCAAGATAATGTTTGTCCTGCACAAGGTAAGAAGTGCTATGAGTGTAGAAAACTAAATCATTTTGGTGCTATGTGTCGTTCCGCACTAAAGAAACCACAATCAATAAATAAAAGCAATGTACGAGGATCAAGTCATAGGAGTCGAGGTGGCAAACACAATATTGCACCTCAAATCAAGAATGTTAATAATATACAAGACAACATTTCATTACAACCAGTCTCAGATGACAGTGAATGTGATTATATTTATGGAGTACAATCAATCACAAAATGGAATGATCTTCCAAACAACCCAGAGACTATAGTATACATTGCTGGCATTTGTCTCAAAATTCTCATTGACACTGGATCAAACATTGACACCATTGCTGAGTGCCACTATGAAAATTTAAAAAACAGTTCCCAAGCTTGAAAAACTATATGGCAAAGCCACTGCCTATGCTTCAAAGGTAGCCTTACCAGTGATTGGAACTTTCACTGCAGAGATTAAGTCAAAGAATGCAATGCTCATTACTACATTCCATGTTGTTAGGAATGCAAAGGAGTCTTTACTCAGTTACAAGACTTCAACCAAATTGGGGCTACTTCAGCTTTCTAATGCTGTAGCAGTGGAATCTGCAAACAATGTTGATGCTATTGTTGCTGAATTTTCTGATCGGTTTAAATCCATAGGTTGTTATACTGATAGCAAGGTACATCTGCATATCAACCCAGATGTAATTCCAGTTGCCCAACCACATCGCCGACAACCATTCCATACTCGCAAGAAAGTCGATGCCGAACTGGATAGGCTGATAGAACTAGATATCATTGAACCGGTAACAGGCCCAACACCATGGGTAAGCCCAATTGTCACTCCACCAAAGCCGAAGAATCCAGATGAGATACGCATTTGTGTAGACATGCGTGTTCCCAACAAGGCAATAATGCGTGAACGCCATCCTACACCCACTGTAGATGATATGATATACCGCTTGAATGGTGCAACTGTATTCAGCAAGTTAGATTTAAACAAGGGCTATCATCAGCTTGAACTTGATGATGAGAGTCGATTCATCACAACGTTTACGACACATCGAGGTCTGTATAGGTACAAGCGCCTGAGTTTTGGTATTAACAGTGCTGCTGAAGTATTCCAGCACATCATCAGCCAGGTATTGCAAGATATACCTAATGCTGACAACATGTCTGATGACATCATTGTTTATGGCCGTACCCAAGCTGAACACGACAAAGCTCTTCGTGCAACATTGCAACGCTTACGAGAAAAGAATTTGACGC
This sequence comes from Procambarus virginalis, assembly GCA_020271785.1. NCBI lineage: Eukaryota > Metazoa > Arthropoda > Malacostraca > Decapoda > Cambaridae > Procambarus > Procambarus virginalis. Next base: position 5,870 of record WNGS01163359.1, on the reverse strand, counting down.
TAAGCCGAGCAAAGTGTGAGTTCAATCAACATAAAATTGAATTCTTTGGACATGTACTTAGTGACAAAGGTCTGTCTCCAGATCCTAAGAAAGTTGCAGATATCAAGAATGCTGCACCTCCTTCAACATCCACTGAAGTACATAGTTTTCTGGGAATGGCAAACTACTGTTCTCGCTTCATTCCAGATTTTGCTACCATTACGAAGCCTCTACGTGAGCTCCTGAAGAAAAATGCATCATGGTACTGGAGCGATGTCGAGCAAAATGCATTTGATGCTGTGAAAGATGCACTAGTAGAAAATGCGACTGCTGCATACTTTGATCCATCAATGGACACTGAGTTAACGGTGGATGCTAGTCCTGTTGGTTTAGGTGCTGTGTTAGCCCAACACAAACCTGGTCAACCAGATTCAAGAGTAGTAATTGCCTACGCCAGCCGTTCTCTCACAGATGTTGAGCAACGATACAGTCAGACAGAGAAGGAAGCTCTTGCTCTTGTATGGGGCTGTGAACACTTCAATGTGTATCTGCTTGGTGCACCCTTTACCACGATAGTCACTGACCACAAACCGTTGGAGACCATCTTCAATAATCCAAAGTCCAAACCACCAGCTCGCATTGAGAGATGGGCTCTTCGTCTGCAACCATACAACTTTACGGTGAAATACAAGCCAGGTGCAGGCAATCCCGCTGATTACATCAGTCGACATCCTGCCAACAGTTTCACCATCACCAAGCATCAGCAAGTTGCCGAGGAATATGTACACTCTGTAACCTGTGATGCAGTCCCTAAGGCTCTCACTCTTGATGAAATCCGTACTGCAACCCTAGAGGACCCAACTCTGCAAGCAACAGTGGATGCATTGACTAAGAAAAAGTTTCCACGCATCCCACCCTCAGGAGTTGACCAAGATGCATTCAAAGCACTTGAACGCATCCAGACAGAATTAAGTGTTACGCAACAACGCGACACCGTGCTGCGAGGTACTCGTATCGTCATTCCAGCTGTTCTCCAGCAACGTGCTCTGAAGCTTGCACATCAAGGACACCAAGGTCTTGTAAGGACCAAACAGCTGCTACGAGAAAAGGTGTGGTTTCCTGGCATTGATCGTCAAGCTAAGGACATGCATGATGCCTGTGTCCCTTGCCAAGCTGCAGTGGATACTTCAAGACCAACACCTCTACAACCTTCACCACTACCTGCTGCACCATGGATGGAAGTATCGATGGACTTCTGTGGACCGCTACCAACTGGAGAGTACTTGATGGTAGTCATTGATGATCACTCACGTTATCCAGAAGTAGAAATCATCACTTCCACATCTGCAAAGGCTGTCATCCCGAAACTCGACAAGATCTTTTCAAACTTTGGCATTCCTGAAGTTGTCAAGACGGACAATGGACCGCCATTTAATGGACAAGACTTTGTCAACTTTGCTGAGCATATTGGATTCAAACACCGCCGTGTGATGCCACTACATCCTCAAGCAAATGGAGAAGTAGAGAGATTCATGCAACCTCTCATGAAAGCTGTACGCTGTGCTCATGCCGAAGGACGATCCTGGAAACAAGCTATGTATGCTTTTCTCAGGAACTACCGTGCAACACCGCATGGAACACTGGGCAAGTCGCCTGGCGAACTTTTATTTGGACGTCCTATGAGAATCGCACTACCTGTCATGCCAGCCAAGGTAACGGATAAACGTCTCGCTCAGAAGGATGCACTAGCAAGGGCAAAATGAAAATTGCTCATGATCAACGTGCAAAGGAACAATTCATAAAGGTTGGAGATACTGTTCTCGTTAAAAAGAAAAAAGAGGGAAAGCTAGATATGCCGTATGATACAAAACCATATAAAGTGATTAGTGTAAAAGGAACTATGGTAACAGCGAGTAATAGAGATCATAGTATAACACGTAATATGGCTTATTTCAAAGTGATTCCAAATAGTGTAGAAAATGATGAAGTGCAAAGTCGTGCAAAAGAAAAAGAAAAAATGAGTTATAACTCGATAAACAATTCATCGAGGGATGTTTTTGTATTTAAGGACTCTCGTCCAAAACGTCATGTTAAACGCCCTACACGATATGATGATTAATTGTGTTCCTATGTAATGCAAAGTATTTACTTGTTATGCTGAACTAAATTTAATATTGTTTGAATAATGCAGATCTCTCATTCAATATTTTGTAACTTTGTATTACAGTTTCTTTCATGTTTGTTTAACATTGCATATGTATTTTAACATTGAAATCCTTTGTGGTAAAGATTGTTTAAATTCTTTGTGTGTTTAATTAATGTTAANCAGCACCAGAGGGGCGCACCGCACCCACAACGCCATCATCACCGGCAGGTTCAGGGGGGGGGGTTCAACCGGCAGGATCATCCCCCCGGTCCACAAGGCCATGTAGAGGCGGGAAATCCTCTTCTCGGAAGACACTGACCAACCGCACGGTGCCATTACGGCAACCAGCAGCCTGGTGTCCAGCCATACCACACCGAAAACATGTGCGCTCCTGTCCCGCATAAAAGCACTGCACCTTGAATCCCAGCAGCACCATCGACGACAGGATTGCCTTCCTCAGCTTCATGGTAACCGTGCGGGTACCAATCAGGACGCCACGGAGACGGCCAGACGTCAGCACGTTCGCCCGACAGGCGAGAACACTCCCATATCCCCCAAAGAACCAGCGGAGCAGGCTCTCCGGGAACTCAAACGGCAGCCCCCGTATCACCACAAACGTCACTGGAACGCACAAGTCTGTTACAGAAACCGTACCCGCCGCGCCAGGCAAAGGTACAGTACGCCCATCAAACTTGACGACCACATCCCGATACACCACAGCGTCAGTCAGCTTAACCAAGTCCCAATGTTCCCCAGCCAGCTGCACACCACACACATCTGCAGGGTTGATACCCAGCACGTCCAGGAGAGCAACTTCCAACAATGAGTAGTTTACCAGACCAGAGAAGGTCAGCTCAACCGTATCCACACGCTTTACAGGCGGCAAGGGCAACGCCATCCCGCCGGCCCGCCAGGCCAGAGCTCACAAAAAAACGCCAACAGCTGTGTGCACGCCAAGCGTCCAGGTAAGACTGAGGAGCGAATGTAAACAGAACCGATCCGCACGGCTGCCAAACAGCCAATCCTTGCTCTCGTCATTAGAGACAAGGTAAGAAATCCCTACATTTTTTGGACTACCTTCGAGACAATTGTCTCACCATTCAAGTAGGGTCCCTCTTGCCCTTATCCTCGTCATATAAAGTACCGGGTATAAGATTCCCTACGACCTTGAAACGCTTAGTTTCACTTTTTGATCTTAATTGTAACCTTGATTATTAAGTTTAACAGGATAGTTTACCACTGCCATGTCGTCCTGTCACTCTCACATTTCATATTTTGGTACATCCACCTGAGTATTCTTTTGCATATATTTAGTATCATTCACCATGTTTCGTCTTTCCATATTTAGACATAATCCAAAGGATGAAGTGGGCACCCTAGTTCGTGCCACCAAGGCGGAGATGCTGACTCTAGTAAATGAGCACCACCTTACAGCCGCACATGAAGCCACTAAAACTGATTTGCACAACCTCATCCTGGACCACTTATTAGACAATGATGCTATTACTCCTGAATCTCATGAACATTACTTAATTGCAGACAAGAACGCCTTGGTCGCCTTGAAATTGAAGCTAGAACTCGCTAACGCCGAACGTGAACGTCTGAGAGAACAAGCTGCCCTTGAGAAGGAAACTCTCCATAGGAAGGATACCTTACCTTGAGGATACCTTGAGGTGCTTCCGGGGCTTATCGTCCCCGCGGCCCGGTCATCGACCAGGCCTCCTGGTTGCTGGACTGATCAACCAGGCTGTTGGACGCGGCTGCTCGCAGCCTAACGTATGAGTCACAGCCTGGTTGATCAGGTATCCTTTGGAGGTGCTTATCCAGTTCTCTCTTGAACACTGTGAGGGGTTTGCCAGTTATGTCCCTTATGTGTAGTGGAAGTGTGTTGAACAGTCTCGGGCCTCTGATGTTGATAGAGTTCTCTCTCAGAGTACCAGTTGCACCTCTGCTTTTCAACGGGGGTATTCTGCACATCCTGCCATGTCTTCTGGTCTCATGTGATGTTATTTTTGTGTGCAGGTTTGGGACCAGCCCCTCTAATATTTTCCACGTGTAAATTATTATGTATCTCTCCCGCCTGCGCTCAAGGGAATACAGATTTAGGCTCTTAAGTCGGTCCCAATAGTTTAGATGTTTTACCGAGTGGATTCTAGCAGTAAAGGACCTCTGCACGCTCTCCAGGTCAGCAATTTCACCAGCAGTGAAAGGGGCTGTCATTGTGCAGCAGTACTCCACTCTAGAGAGCACAAGCGTTTTGAAAAGTGTCATCATCGGTATAGCATCTCTAGTGTGAAAAGTTCTTGTTATCCAACCTGTCATTTTTCTTGCAGTTGTGACGGCTACTTTATTGTGTTCTTTAAAGGTAAGGTCTTCCGACATGAGTACACCCAGATCCTTTACATTGCCTTTTCGTTCTATGTTATGATTTGCCTGAGTTTTGAACGTGGTTTCCGTTTTTATATTTTCATTTTTTCCATAGCGCATGAGCTGGAACTTGTCTTCGTTAAACACCATATTATTTTCTGTAGCCCATAGAAAGACCTGATCTACATCTGACTGGAGGTTCGCCGTGTCCTCTATGCTGCCTACTCTCATGAAGATCCTAGTGTCATCTGCAAAGGATGATACAGTGCTATAGGTTGTGCTCTTGTCTATGTCCGATATGAGGATGAGAAAAAGTACTGGAGCAAGCACAGTACCCTGGGGGACTGAGCTCTTAACGGTTGACGGGTTGGATTTTATTTTGTTGACTATTACACATTGGGTTCTGTTGGTCAGGAAATTGTAGATCCATCTGCCTACTTTTCCGGTAATTCCTTTTGAGCGCATTTTATGGGCAATAACACCATGGTCACATTTATCAAAAGCTTTTGCGAAATCTGTGTAAATTACATCAGCGTTTTGTTTGTCTTCCATAGCATCTAATGCCATATCATAGTGGTCCAGCAACTGCGACAGGCAAGAGCGCCCTGTTCTGAAACCATGTTGTCCGGGGTTATGGAGTTGCTGTGATTCCATGTATTTTGTGATCTTACTTCTTAGCACTCTCTCAAAAATTTTTATGATGTGCGATGTTAGTGCTATCGGTCTGTAATTTTTTGCCTCTGCCTTATTTCCTCCTTTATGAAGTGGTGCTATCTCTGCTGTTTTTAGTATATCAGGAATAACGCCAGTATCTAGGCTTAGTCTCCACAGAATGTGAAGGGCCTGCGATAGTGGTTTTTTACAGTTCTTGATGAATATGGAGTTCCAAGAATCCGGGCCTGGTGCGGAGTGCATAGGCATACTGTTTATGGCTTCTTCAAAATCCAGTGGGGATAGGGTGACGTCTGATATATGATTTGATGTTGGTATCATATCCATGAAAAATTCATTTGGGTTATCGATCATTAGTGCGTTTAATGGCTCGCTGAAGACAGAGTCATATTGCTTCCTCAGTGGCTCGCTCATTTCTTTGTTGTCATCGGTGAAAGTTCCATCTTCCTTCGCAGGGGCCCGATACTAGATGGGTTTTTGATCTTGATTTTGCATAGGAGAAAAAAATATTCGGGTTTCTCTCTATTTCACTGAATGGCCTTTTGCTCTCTTTCCTCTCATGCGTTTAATATGATTCTTGTAGCTTGAGTTCAATTTTTCCTATTTCGCTACCTAACCTTCTTCGCCGTTCCTGAGATAAGGGTGCGACTCTCAAGTTGTACCGCGATTCGTTTTCTGCCTATAATAGGGAACGACGTTTCTCGTT
>WNGS01163357.1:0-10235 GCA_020271785.1 Procambarus virginalis | reverse complement strand
TTGCTCCACCAGTGTGTGTTGCACCACCATGTGTGTTGTACCACCAGTGTGTGTTGCTCCACCAGTGTGGTGTTGCTCCACCAGTGTGTGTTGCACTACCAGTGTGTTGCTCCACCAGTGTGTGTTGCACCACCAGTGTGTTGCTCCACCAGTGTGTGTTGCACCACCAGTGTGTTGCTCCACCAGTGTGTGTTGTACCACCAGTGTGTTGCTCCACCAGTGTGTGTTGCACCACCAGTGTGTTGCTCCACCAGTGTGTGTTGCACCACCAGTGTGTGTTGCTCCACCAGTGTGTGTTGCTCCACCAGTGTGTGTTGCACCACCAGTGTGTTGCTCCACCAGTGTGTGTTGCACCACCAGTGTGTTGCTCCACCAGTGTGTGTTGCTCCACCAGTGTGTGTTGCACCACCAGTGTGTTGCTCCACCAGTGTGTGTTGCACCACCAGTGTGTTGCTCCACCAGTGTGTGCTGCACCACCAGTGTGTTGCTCCACCAGTGTGTGTTGTACCACCAGTGTGTGTTGCCCCGCCAGTGTGTTGCACCACCAGTGTGTGTTGCTCCACCAGTGTGTGTTGCACCACCAGTGTGTTGCCCCACCAGTGTGTGTTGCTCCACCAGTGTGTTGTACCACCAGTGTGTGTTGCTCCACCAGTGTGTGTTGCACCACCAGTGTGTTGCTCTACCAGTGTGTGTTGCACCACCAGTGTGTTGTACCACCAGTGTGTGTTGCTCCACCAGTGTGTTGTACCACCAGTGTGTGTTGTACCACCAGTGTGTGTTGTACCACCAGTGTGTTGTACCACCAGTGTGTGTTGTACCACCAGTGTGTGTTGTACCACCAGTGTGTGTTGTACCACCAGTGTGTTGCTCCACCAGTGTGTGTTGTACCACCAGTGTGTGTTGCTCCACCAGTGTGTGTGTTGCACCACCAGTGTGTGTTGCACCACCTGTGTGTTGCCCCACCAGTGTGTGTTGCACCACCAGTGTGTGTTGCTCCACCAGTGTGTGTTGCACCACCAGTGTGTGTTGCTCCACCAGTGTGTGTTGCTCCACCAGTGTGTGTTGCACCACCAGTGTGTGTTGCACCACCAGTGTGTGTTGCACCACCAGTGTGTGTTGCACCACCAGTGTGTGTTGCACCACCAGTGTGTGTTGTACCACCAATGTGTGTTGCCCCACCAGTGTGTGTTGCACCACCAGTGTGTGTTGCACCACCAGTGTGTGTTGTACCACCAATGTGTGTTGCCCCACCAGTGTGTGTTGCACCACCAGTGTGTGTTGCACCACCAGTGTGTGTTGCTCCACCAGTGTGTGTTGCACCACCAGTGTGTGTTGCTCCACCAGTGTGTTGTACCACCAATGTGTGTTGCTCCACCAGTGTGTGTTGCACCACCAGTGTGTGTTGCTCCACCAGTGTGTGTTGCACCACCAGTGTGTGTTGCACCACCAGTGTGTTGCACCACCAGTGTGTGTTGCTCCACCAGTGTGTGTTGCACCACCAGTGTGTGTTGCACCACCAGTGTGTTGTACCACCAGTGTGTGTTGCTCCACCAGTGTGTGTTGCTCCACCAGTGTGTGTTGCACCACCAGTGTGTGTTGCTCCACCAGTGTGTGTTGCTCCACCAGTGTGTGTTGCACCACCAGTGTGTTGCACCACCAGTGTGTGTTGCACCACCAGTGTTTGTTGCACCACCAGTGTGTGTTGCACCACCAGTGTGTTGTACCACCAGTGTGTGTTGCTCCACCAGTGTGTGTTGCTCCACCAGTGTGTTGCTCCACCAGTGTGTGTTGTACTACCAGTGTGTGTTGCTCCACCAGTGTGTGTTGCACCACCAGTGTGTGTTGCTCCACCAGTGTGTGTTGCACCACCAGTGTGTGTTGCTCCACCAGTGTCAGCATTAAATCTACTCATTAGACTTCACAAAATTCATCACAGAAAACAATGACTCGCATGAATATGTCAATGAAGATACTGCTAATAATGCCATTGTGAGATTTTTCAAAGTTTCAGGAATGGAATTACAGTTTCAAAACTTCCTTTTCTGCATTTTTTCAGCGATAATACAGTCACTAAACAACCTCTTTTACTATTTTTAGTTCAGCTCGTATGTCAACAAATTGTGTTGACATAAGGGACCTCTAAATTGAGCAGCTTTTTTTTTATCAATCAATTACATCTCAAAATTATCCAAATCAATCCACTACAACATTTCCATGTTCAGTTTGTGTAGTGTTACACCGTCTGCACACTTCATGAATATTGTTGTCTCTTCACATGACCCGAGGTTACACACTCTCTAGACAAAATTGATCAGTTGAAATGAACATGATCGAGAATTCTGGGAAAAATATAAATTTATAAAGCCACACAACGTCAGATAGTTTAAGAATTTTTGTTATTTGTCAAAAATTGACGAATTTCATGCAAACACTCAATAAATTGTTTAAGGACACAACCTCTACTAAGCCAACGAACACGGCTGTACAGAAGTTCTCCGGTGTAACTCCGAATTCACCTCGCTCAGCAAATTATATAATTGTTAGTGTTTCAAAAACCCGCGCAGTATAATACTGAATAATGTATAATGAAAATCGTAACCAAGAAGTATAATATTGGTTACGATTTTCATCACTTTTTCAAGTTCCTTATGTCCAGCTTTTGCACGCAAGGTCTCCTCGTGTACAACAGAGTGAAAGCCGAGCAGGGATGTCCAGAATATTTTGCAAACACATTTTCAAAAGCTGCTTCTTTACCAGTCATGATGTGTGTACATCATCAGTTGTCACACCAACTGTTTTGGGAAAGGTCAATCTGTCAATTAAGCAATTCGTTTACTTACCTTGCATATTTCTGCCCTTGTGGTATGTGGGGTTAACTTTATAAAAGTTGACCGGTTCTTCCTACATGTCATCACCACCACAAAGTCGAGCACTAATGGCTAGCCTCGCTGATGATGTAGCATCAGTAGCATTATCAGTGCTCTCACCAACACACGTCGAGAGGAATTTACATGGAGCAATATCTTCTGTAAGCTGCCCTGTTATTTATTTTGTAACTTTAATATGCTATCTTTTTCCGAGTTTCTACTTGCAAATCCTTAATGCATTGAATAATTTTGTCCTTTTCTGGAAAATCGTCAATGAAGAAGGTAGCACACTCTAGCCACCTTGCTTCCTATCACTCACCGGTTTTCTCATGTCGTATAATTATCTTCTAACTCTCCAACCCAGCAGCAACTATCTGTAACAAATGTCAGCAAAACATTTAACTAATCTTGTTGATTTCTTGAGAAACGTGTTCTTTTTGTTCTTATTTATTTTTAACGCAAAGCCATTTAAGAACATTTTCGTGGTGCCGCCTTCCGGAGGAAGTTCTGCTCACTACTGTTCCCAAAATAAGATGCATTTTATCACCTTTTTTTTAACTATACTAAGACTTTCTCGCCACGATTCTTGAAAATGTATGCTGCTGCTTGCTTTATATCAACGTGGTGTTCTGTGCTGGCATTCTGAACAAAACTTCATTAATATATTAATATAATAATTGGCCCTTCACTACCGAATAAATATATTTACTGCGAAAAAATATATATTCATCGAGCCGCAAAACTACATATTTACTGTTGTTAACACTTCAGTGTTCACTCGCAAAAGAAGAGAAGAAAAATATAAGCAGAGTGAAACCGATGACAACGGTGTGCTTCCATGAGCACCCTAATACTGATGCGCGCGCAAGACCTGCCACGAGTTCAGAACTTGTCTTCTGACGTCACATTCTCACAACCGTCCAGTTGGCGCCAAACAATCTGTGAGCACCTGTTTCTGATCCCGTTTTGTAAAAATTTATTCGCTTTACTTTTGCAGTAATGATAATCTTAATATATTTATTAATATATTATGGATGGGGTTTACAAAATTAAGGAGTGTCACATTATGCTGCGTGCCAGCAAAATTGGCTGGCGTGGCCAGGGTGGCGCGTGTGCCCTAGGTTCACCACCACTGTCGTCGGGGAGAGTATGTGGAAATGAGAAACCATCTATCAAAGATACAATGGGAGATAGTACTCACAGGAAAGACCCCACAGGAAACGGACTTCAATGAGAAATGTACAGAGGCAGCTGGCAAATTTGATGCTCTTCAGAAGGAGGAAGTCAAAGGCATAGGACAAATCCTTGATTTAACAAAGAATGCAACGGAGCAAGGCCGTTAAGCACGAAGGCATGAACAAAACTGAAAGAACAAAAGTTCAACAGAGAGCAGAAAGGGCACCAGAGACCCAGAAATGACTATCTCAGAGACAGAAGGAAAGCAGAAAAGCAGTCTGAAAATGACCTTGTAACAAAAGCAAAGACCCAAGTTCCTTCCCCGTCACATTAGGAGGGAAACAACATTTACGGAACAAGTGACGAAACTGAGGATAGGACAGGACTCATTCACTGAGAACGACAGAGAAGTGTGCAGAACTAAATAGGAGATTCCAAGAGCTCTTTGCCATGAGAAGTTTCTCAGCTAAGGGGGATAGAGTCCAACCAAGTAACACTGGAGGACTTTGAGATAACTGGAAATAAAGTAAGATACATACACACCCTCACTACCTTCTCCTCCCCCCCCCATCACCATCATATCCACCACCACCACCCTCACGACACACACCCTCTCTCACCACCGACAATAACCCCCCCCCTCCGCCAGACAGTGCAAATCCCGCTATGGTGGCGATAAGATAAGACAAGAGGCCACACCCTGCCTTCCCTGAGGGCCAGTGTATCCCCCATTGCCATATCCTCAATGATCTCTCTCCTACCTCCCAGGGAACACATCATACAGATTACCTGCTATCATACAGTATAAATCTCGAATATACTGTATAAATATCCGGCTCTAATACTATGTTCGCCCAGTGTAATTATAGAGTATAAACCCCACTAATGCTCTTATATTCACCCCCCCCCCACGATGTCAACTTTATATTACACATGATGGTGAAGCAACTCATGTTCTTAGTGACTATATCTCTCACCTGATCATCAACGGAATCTTTTAGTGAACATATATCGCAGATTATCATGAAGTAAATCCCCGTCACAGTGACTATAATTCATAAGACATCTATATTTAATCCATTTATCAATATAAATCGCATGCTATCGTGTATTAACTCGCTTTCTTCTTCAGACACCTGCTTGATAGGATTCTGGGATTTGTTCTACTCCCCAAGCCCGGCCCGAGGCCAGGCTTGACTTGTGAGAGTTTGGTCCACCAGGCCAAACTCTAAGGGCCTGCGATAAAAAGTATAGAGTTTGGTCCACCAGGCCAAACTCTAAGGGCCTGGTGGATATGTGGGCCTGCGAGCCGCTGCAAGCGGCTCGCAGGTCCACATATCCACCACAGCCCGATTGGTCCGGAACTCCTTGGAGAAAATGATCTGGTTTTATCTTGAAGATGTCCACGGTTGTTTCGGCAATATTTCTTATACTCGCAGGGAGGGTGTTGAACAACTGTGCGCCTCTGATGTTTATACAGTGTTCTCTGATTGTGCCTATGACACCTCTGCTCTTCACTGGTTATATTCTGCATTTTCTTCCATGTCGTTCACTCCAGTATGTTGTTATTTTACTCTGTACATTTGGGACCTGGCCCTCCAGTATCTTCCACGTGCATATTATTTGGTATCTCTCTCGTCTCCTTTCTAGAGAGTACATTTGGAGAGCTATGAGACGATCCCAATAATTTAGGTGCTTTATTGCGTGTATGTGTGCCATATATGTTCTCTGTATTCCCTCTATTTCAGCAATCTCTCCTGCTCTGTAGGGGGAAGTGAGTACTGAGCAGTACTCAAGGCGGGACAGTACAAATGATTTGTATAGTATAACCACTGTGATGGGATTCCTGGATTTGAAAGTTGTAATCCATCCGATCATTTGTCTGGCTGACGCAATATTTGCTTGGTTATGCTCCTTAAACGTTAGGTCGTCAGACATTATTATTTCCAAATCCTTGACATGCTGTTTTCCTATGGGCAGATTTGATTGTGTTTTGTATCCTGTATTATGTTAAGGTCCTTATTTTTGCCGTATCTGAGTACCTGGAATTTATCACTGTTAAACATCATGCTATTTTCTGTTGCCCAGTCGAAAACTTTATTAATATCTTCTTGAAGTTTTTCAATGTCTTCAGCAGAGGTAGTTTTCATGCTGATTTTTGTGTCATCTGCAAAGGATGATACAAAGCTGTGACTTGTATTTTTGTCTATATCTGACATGAGAATAAGGAAAATCAGTGGTGCAAGGACTATGCTCTGTACCTTGAGGTACAGAGCTTTTAACTGCGCTCGGACTCGATTTGATATGGTTGACTGTTACTCTTTGTGTTCTGTTCAACAGAAAACTGAGTATCCACCGTCCTTATTGGTGGGTTATTTCCATTGACCTCATTTTGTGAGCTATCACTCCATGGTCACATTTATCGAATGCCTTTGCGGAGTCCGTATATACCACATCAGCATATTGTTTTTCTTCTAATGCCTCAGTGATTTTGTCGTAGTGATCAAGTAGCTGTGAGAGAGCACGATCTTCCCGCTCGAAATCCATGTTGGCCTGGGTTGTGAAGGTCATTGGTTTCCATGAAATTGGTGACCTGACTCCTGATCACTCTCTCAAATACTTTTATTATGTGGGAAGTTAGTGCAACTGGTCTATAATTCTTTGCCAATGCTTTGCTCCCTCCCTTGTGCAGAGGGGCTATGTCTGCTTATTTAAGCGCATCTGGTATCTCCTCCGTGTCCAAGCTCTTCCTCCACACTATACTGAGTGCCTGTGCTACTGGCACCTTGCATTTCTTTATAAATATTGAATTCCACGAATCTGGACCCGGAGCCACATACAACCTACACTTACAGGGGCCGTGGCTGAATGGACAGCGCTTGAGACTAGTAATCCCAGGGTCTGGGTTCGATCCCGGCCGCCGGCGGAAACAGATGGACAGAGTTTCTTTCACTCTGATCCTCCTGTTACCTAGCAGTAAATAGGTACCTGGGAGTTAGACAGATGTTACGGGCTGCTTTGCGCTTGTGTGTGTGTACTGACCTAATTGTGCTTGCGGGGGTTGAGCTTTGGCTCTTTGGTCCCGCCTCACAACTGTCAATCAACTGGTGTACAGATTCCCGAGCCTACTGGGCTCTATCATATCTACATTTGAAACTGTGTATGGAGTCAGCCTCCACCACATCACTGCCTAAAGCATTCCATCCGTTAACTACTCTGACACTGAAAAAGTTCCTTCTAACGTCTCTGTGGCTCATGTGGGTACTCAGTCTCCACCTGTGTCCCCTTGTTCGCGTCCCAGCAGTGTTAATAGTTTGTCTTTGTCTACCCGGTCGATTCCTGAGAATTTTGTAGGTTGTGATCATGTCTCCCCTTACTCTTCTGTCGTAAGGTGCATTTCCCGCAGCCTTTCCTCTTAACTCATGCCTCTTAGTTCTGGGACTATTCTAGTGGCATACCTTTTGACTTTTTCCAGCTTCGTCTTGTGCTTGACAAGGTACGGGCTCCATGCTGGGGCCGCATACTCCAGGATTGGTCTTACATATGTGGTGTACAAGATTCTGAATGATTCCTTACACAGGTTCCTGAACGCTGTTCTGATGTTAGCCAGCCTCGCATATGCCGCAGACGTTATTCTTTTTATGTGGGCTTCAGGAGACAGGTTTGGTGTGATATCAACTCCCAGATATCAACTCTCTGTCCGTTTCATTAAGTACTTCATCTCCTATTTGTATCCTGTGTCTGGCCTCCTGTTTCCACTGCCTAGTTTCATTACTTTGCATTTACTCGGGTTGAACTTCAACAGCCATTTGTTGGACCATTCACTCAGTCTGTCTAGGTCGTCTTGTAGCCTCCTACTATCGTCCTCAGTTTCAATCCTCCTCATAATTTTTGCATCATCGGCAAACATTGAGAGAAACGATTCTATACCCTCTGGGAGATCATTTACATATATCAGAAACAGTATAGGTCCAAGGACTGACCCCTGCGGGACTCCACTTGTAACGTCTCGCCAATCTGAGACCTCACCCCTCACACTGACTCTTTGTCTCCTGTTGCTTAGGTACTCCTGTATCCAACGGAGTACCTTCCCTTTCACTCCAGCCTGCATCTCCAGCTTTTTCACTAGCCTCTTGTGTGGCACTGTATCAAAGGCTTTCTGACAATCCAAAATATGCAGTCTGCCCACCCTTCTCTTTCTTGCCTTATTTTTGTTGCCTGGTCGTAGAATTCAAGTAACCCTGTGAGGCAGGACCTGCCATCCCTGAATCCATGTTGGTGCTGTGTTACAAAGTTCTTTCGCTCCAGGTGCTCCACTAGCTTTCTTCGCACAATCTTCTCCATCAGCTTGCATGGTATGCAGGTTAGGGACACTGGCCTGTAATTCAGTGCCTCCTGTCTATCCCCTTTCTTGTATATCGGGACTACATTAGCTGCTTTCCAAATTTCTGGCAGTTCCCCTGTTGCCAGAGATTTGTTATACACTATGGAGAGTGGTAGGCACAGTTCTTCTGCTCCTTCCTTAAGTATCCAAGGAGAGATTCCATCTGGGCCTATAGCCTTTGTCACATCCAACTCTAGTAAACACTTTCTTACTTCCCCGCTTGTAATCTCAAACTCTTCCAGTGGTTCCTGGCTAGCTATCCCCTCTCTTAACTCTGGGATTTCTCCTAGTTCTAGGGTGAAGACCTCTTGGAATTTCTTATTCAGTTCCTCACACACTTCCTTGTCGTTTGTAGTGAATCCTTCTGCCCCTATCCTTAATTTCATAACCTGTTCCTTTACTGTTGTTTTTCTCCTGATGTGGCTATGCAGCAATTTTGGCTGAGTCTTTGCCTTGCTTGCGATGTCGTTTTCGTATTGTCTTTCCGCCTCTCTTCTCATCCTGACATATTCATTCCTGGCATTCTGGTATCTTTCTCTGCTCTCCAGTGTCCTGTTATTCCTATAGTTTCTCCATGTCCTTTTACTTTGTTGCTTAGCTAGCCTACATCTCTGATTAAACCATGGGTTTCTCATCTTCATTTCACTGTTTTCCTTTTGGGCTGGGACAAACTTGTTTGCTGCTTCCTTGCACTTTTGCGTGATGTAGTCCATCATATCTTGGACCGTCTTTTCCCTGAGCTCTGTTTCCCATGCTATGTCTGTTAGGAATTTTCTTATCTCCTCATAGTTCCTTTTCGGTATGCTAACCTTTTGGTTTCAGTATCTCTCCTCGAGTTCAATAACCCTTCTTCAATCAGGTACTCAAACTCCAATACACTGTGGTCGCTCATCCCTACTGGGCCTCAAAACCGATTTCTCTTATGTCAGAGTCGTTCAGGGTGAAGACCAGGTCGAGTCTCGCTGGTTCGTCATTTCCTCTCATCCTTGTGGGTTCTCTGACATGCTGGGTTAAGAAGTTTCTAGTCACCACCTCGAGTAGTTTGGCTCTCCACGTATCCTCGCCACCATGCGGTTCCTTGTTCTCCCAATCAATTCTTCCGTGATTGAAGTCCCCCATGATGAGCAGGTGGGATCTATTACTAATATAATGATCTGTAAAATGTGTGTGTGTGTGTGTGTGTGTGTGTGTGTGTGTGTGTGTGTGGTGTGTGTGTGTGTGTGTGTGTGTGTGTGTGTGTGTGTGTGTGTGTGGTCAGAGTGCCCTACAGACCTACACATGATCTTAAGCAGGATGAGAGTGAGAGAAGCATTACAACACGCGCTCTTGTTATAACAATCTTTAGAATACATGCTTCATTTGTTATGGTTGTGAGTGGAGCGTGTATTCCAGTCTCTCTCACACACACACACACCTCGCTGGACACGCAATTCTGTGGACCGGGGTTCGAGTCTCGGTGCCGGCGAGAAACAAAATGGGCAGTTTCTTTCACCCTGATGCCCCTGTTACCTAGCAGTAAACAGGTACCTGGGAGTTAGACAGCTGCTACGGGCTGCTTTCTGGGGTGTGGCGTGGGGAGGATGGTGGGGCGGGGAGAAAGGTAGTTGGTAACAGTTGATTGACTGACAGTTGAGAGGCGGGTCGAAAGAGCAGAACTCAACCCCCGCAAGCACAACTAAGTGAATACAACTAGGTGAATACACACATGAGCCACAGGGACGTTGGAAAGAACTTTTTCAGTGTCAGAGTAGTTAACGGATGGAATGCATTAGGCAGTGATGTGGTGGAGGCTGACTCCATACACAGTT
>WNGS01163356.1:94251-112598 GCA_020271785.1 Procambarus virginalis | reverse complement strand
CGAAAAATCATATTTTCTTATAGTTTATTTTTTGAATATTTAACTAACTGATTTATTTATTAGATAAATCTATGATTTAACTGACCTGGTTGTAAAATGATTGATGGGGTCGTGTTCAAGGGAAGACTAGTAGGGTAAGGCTGTGAGAGGACATGAGCAAGTAAAGGTCTAAACCGTCGTGGTCTCCTGTACGAAACTGAGCACAAAACAATATACACAAATTCTCTCCTATCCCTCGACCAGCAGGATTTCACAAAGTACTCACAACTGTATTTTAGTTCCTTGGTACACACCCCATCCCCAATTCTCCCATGGGGGAGGGGGGGATATAGATTTGTTTTGAAATCCCCTATTACATCCTAAAATGTGTCATTATTGAAACTGCCACTAGAGGCTTCCATGGCTGAAAATACACTATAGTGGGTCTGTAAGCTATTGCGATGGCCTTAATATAAAGCCTACACAGGTTGATAGATAGAGCGCCAATATATGAGAAGTCAAATCTTGAGAACAGTATTAAAAGTTGTACTTACTACACCTGTAATATGTACTGTGTATACATATTTGCGGTAATGTTTTGCAAATGTCTCAATATCTTTTGCTCAATGTCTTGTGTCACCCACGTGCTACATAGGCTTCCCGGCATGTACCAAACCTGAACATCTCTCCTCAAACATGGTAGTTTTGTTTACATGTATTAAGTAACTGATGAGCGGCATGAATGATGAAAAATGTACAGGTTTCGTAAATAGTTGTATAAATAAATGTGTGACGGGTCGTTGGGTCAGATTCACGAAGCAGTTACGAACTTGTACATGTTTCCTCAATCTTTGTTATAAAGAGCCTCCTGGTGCTTCGGAGCTCATTAACTGTTTAATAATTGTAAACAAAGCCGCCATAGATTGAGAAAAGATGTATAGGTTCGTAAGTGCTTGAGTAACTGCTTCGTGAATTTGGCTCCTCGTCATCTCAGGAACACAGACTCCTCGTCTATCGAGTTCCCAATTGCTCCTTAAAGTCTTCCTCTGCCACTACGGGCTCACCATAGCCCGTGCTACTTGGAACATTTTGTTCCAGGTAGCGAATCTTAAACAACAACAAATTCCTCTGCCAACCTGCGCGAGCTTACTGATGTGTGTGTCTTCATTCCTGGCCTCTTGACCTGTATGTAATTGTTGTGCTGAGGTATTGTTTATTGTTCTGTATTTTGGCTCACAGTTGGCTCACAACCGATTGATCTCTGAGTTCGATTCCGGCCAGTGTGAGACATTCGGTTTGGTGTTGGATCTTAAGGATTAGTAGCCGAGCGAAGATTATTAAGAATATCTATCTTGACATCTTGAGAAGAATTGTGTATCTTAAGAATATCTATTTTAATAAGAGCAATTTTATATAATATAATAAACTGAACATCTATGTTAAAAGCCAATCATTATTGTTAAGGAAAGTGAGTTTAATTACATAAAATGTTTGGAAATAAAACTTTTCGGTCAAAACAGAGCAGTAAAAACAATGTGGGTAAAAATTTACAAGTCTTTAAATTGGCGTTTAGAAATACGTTCCTAATCATCAGTCTGGTAAACACCGAATTTGCATACTTAGAGCAGCATGGAGTTAGTGTTTGGGGGGGGGGGGCAGACCAGCAGCACACGCGCACACGCACACGCACACGCACGCGGGCTCGAGGTGATGGACGCTCCGGCCCACTCTTAAGGCTTATCTTAATTATTGCCGTCACTCTTGTTGCTTCTGCTGGTAGATGGTGTTGATGGTACTGGTGCTGGTACTGGTACTGGTGGTGCTCCTGGTGCTGGTGCTGGTGCTCCTGGTGCTGGTACTGGTGCTCCTGGTGCTGGTACTGGTGCTGGTACTGGTACTTGTGCTGGTGCTCCTGGTGCTGGTACTGGTGCTCCTGGTGCTGGTACTGGTGCTGGTACTGGTACTGGTGCTCCTGGTGCTGGTACTGGTGCTGGTACTGGTGCTCCTGGTGCTGGTACTGGTGCTCCTGGTACTGGTACTGGTGCTGGTACTGGTACTGGTACTGGTGCTGGTACTGGTGCTCCTGGTGCTGGTACTGGTGCTGGTACTGCTGGTGCTCCTGGTGCTGGTACTGCTGGTGCTCCTGGTGCTGGTACTGGTGCTCCTGGTGCTGGTACTGGTGCTGCTGGTGCTGGTACTGCTGGTGCTGGTACTGCTGGTGCTCCTGGTGCTGGTACTGGTGCTGGTACTGGTGCTCCTGGTGCTGGTACTGGTGCTGGTGGTGCTGGTACTGCTGGTGCTGGTACTGCTGGTGCTGGTACTGGTGCTCCTGGTGCTGGTACTGCTGGTGCTGGTGCTGGTACTGCTGGTGCTGGTGCTCCTGGTGCTGGTGCTCCTGGTGCTGGTGCTGGTGCTCCTGGTGCTGGTACTGGTGCTCCTGGTGCTGGTACTGGTGCTCCTGGTGCTGGTACTGGTGCTCCTGGTGCTGGTACTGGTACTGGTACTGGTGCTCCTGGTGCTGGTACTGGTGCTCCTGGTGCTGGTACTGGTGCTCCTGGTACTGGTGCTCCTGGTGCTGGTACTGGTGCTCCTGGTGCTGGTACTGGTGCTCCTGGTACTGGTGCTCCTGGTGCTGGTACTGGTGCTCCTGGTGCTGGTACTGGTGCTGGTACTGGTGCTCCTGGTGCTAGTACTGGTGCTCCTGGTACTGGTGCTGGTACTGGTGCTCCTGGTGCTGGTACTGGTGCTCCTGGTGCTGGTACTGGTGCTCCTGGTGCTGGTACTGGTGCTCCTGGTACTGGTGCTCCTGGTGCTGGTACTGGTGCTCCTGGTGCTTTTACTGGTGCTGGTACTGGTGCTCCTGGTGCTGGTACTGGTACTGGTGCTGCTGCTCCAGGTACTGGTGCTGGTACTGGTGCTCCTGGTGCTGGTACTGATGCTCCTGGTGCTGGTACTGGTGCTCCTGGTGCTGGTACTGGTGCTCCTGGTGCTGGTGCTGCTGCTCCTGGTGCTGGTGCTCCTGGTGCTGGTACTGGTGCTGGTACTGGTGCTGCTGCTCCTGGTGCTGGTACTGGTGCTGGTACTGGTGCTGCTGCTCCTGGTGCTCCTGGTGCTGGTACTGGTGCTGCTGCTCCTGGTGCTGGTGCTGCTGCTCCTGGTGCTGGTACTGGTGTTCCTGGTGCTGGTACTGGTGCTGGTACTGGTGCTGGTACTGGTGCTGCTGCTCCTGGTGCTGGTACTGGTGCTCCTGGTGCTGGTACTGGTACTGGTGCTGCTGCTCCTGGTGCTGGTGCTGCTGCTCCTGGTGCTGGTGCTGCTGCTCCTGGTGCTGGTACTGGTGCTCCTGGTGCTGGTACTGCTGCTCATGGTGCTGGTGCTGCTGCTCCTGGTGCTGGTGCTCCTGGTGCTGGTACTGGTGCTGGTACTGGTGCTCCTGGTGCTGGTACTGGTGCTGGTGCTCCTGGTGCTGGTACTGGTGCTCCTGGTGCTGGTACTGGTGCTGGTGCTGCTGCTCCTGGTGCTGGTACTGGTGCTCCTGGTGCTGGTGCTGGTACTGGTGCTCCTGGTGCTGGTACTGGTGCTCCTGGTGCTGGTACTGGTGCTGGTACTGGTGCTCCTGGTGCTGGTGCTGGTGCTGGTGCTGGTTTTGGCTGGTACTGGTGCTGTACTGGTGCTGGTGTCTGGTACTGGTACTGGTACTGGTGCTGGTACTGGTGCTCCTGGTGCTGGTACTGCTGGTGCTCCTGGTGCTGGTACTGCTGGTGCTCCTGGTGCTGGTACTGCTGGTGCTCCTGGTGCTGGTACTGCTGGTGCTTCTGGTGCTGGTACTGGTGCTCCTGGTGCTGGTACTGGTGCTGCTGGTGCTGGTACTGCTGGTGCTGGTACTGCTCCTGGTGCAGGTGCTGGTACTGGTGCTCCTGGTACTGGTGCTGGTGGTGCTGGTACTGCTGGTGCTGGTACTGCTGGTGCTCCTGGTGCTGGTACTGCTGGTGCTCCTGGTGCTGGTACTGCTGGTACTGGTGCTGGTACTGCTGGTGCTGGTGCTCCTGGTGCTGGTACTGGTGCTCCTGGTGCTGGTACTGGTGCTCCTGGTGCTGGTACTGGTGCTCCTGGTGCTGGTGCTCCTGGTGCTGGTACTGGTGCTGGTACTGGTGCTCCTTGTGCTGGTACTGGTGCTCCTGGTGCTGGTACTGGTGCTCCTGGTGCTGGTACTGGTGCTCCTGGTGCTGGTACTGGTGCTCCTGGTGCTGGTGCTTCTGGTGCTGGTACTGGTGCTGGTACTGGTGCTCCTGGTGCTGGTACTGGTGCTCCTGGTGCTAGTACTGGTGCTGGTACTGGTGCTCCTTGTGCTGGTACTGGTGCTGGTACTGGTGCTCCTGGTACTGGTGCTGGTACTGGTGCTCCTGGTGCTGGTACTGGTGCTCCTGGTGCTGGTACTGGTGCTCCTGGTACTGGTGCTCCTGGTGCTGGTACTGGTGCTCCTGGTGCTGGTACTGGTGCTGGTACTGGTGCTGGTACTGGTGCTCCTGGTACTGGTACTGGTGCTGCTGCTCCTGGTACTGGTGCTGGTACTGGTGCTCCTGGTGCTGGTACTGATGCTCCTGGTGCTGGTACTGGTGCTCCTGGTGCTGGTACTGGTGCTGGTACTGGTGCTCCTGGTGCTGGTGCTGCTGCTCCTGGTGCTGGTACTGGTGCTGGTACTGGTGCTGGTACTGGTGCTGGTACTGGTGCTGGTACTGGTGCTGCTGCTCCTGGTGCTCCTGGTGCTGGTACTGGTGCTGCTGCTCCTGGTGCTGCTGCTCCTGGTGCTGGTACTGGTGCTCCTGGTGCTGGTACTGGTGCTCCTGGTGCTGGTACTGGTGCTGCTGCTCCTGGTGCTGGTGCTGCTGCTCCTGGTGCTGGTGCTGCTGGTACTGGTGCTCCTGGTGCTGGTACTGGTGCTCCTGGTGCTGGTGCTCCTGGTGCTGGTACTGGTGCTGGTACTGGTGCTGGTACTGGTGCTCCTGGTGCTGGTACTGGTGCTGGTGCTCCTGGTGCTGGTACTGGTGCTCCTGGTGCTGGTACTGGTGCTGGTGCTGCTGCTCCTGGTGCTCCTGGTGCTGGTGCTGCTGCTCCTGGTGCTCCTGGTGCTGGTGCTGGTACTGGTGCTCCTGGTGCTGGTACTGGTGCTCCTGGTGCTGGTACTGGTGCTCCTGGTGCTGGTACTGGTGCTCCTGGTGCTGGTACTGGTGCTGGTGCTCCTGGTACTGGTGCTGGTACTGGTGCTGGTGCTCCTGGTGCTGGTACTGGTGCTGGTGCTGCTGCTCCTGGTGCTGGTACTGGTGCTCCTGGTGCTGGTGCTCCTGGTGCTGGTACTGGTGCTCCTGGTGCTGGTACTGGTGCTCCTGGTGCTGGTACTGGTGCTCCTGGTGCTGGTGCTCCTGGTGCTGGTACTGGTACTGGTGCTGGTACTGGTGCTCCTGGTGCTGGTACTGGTGCTCCTGGTGCTGGTACTGGTGCTCCTGGTGCTGGTACTGGTGCTCCTGGTGCTGGTACTGGTGCTCCTGGTGCTGGTACTGGTGCTCCTGGTGCTGGTACTGGTGCTCCTGGTGCTGGTACTGGTGCTGGTACTGGTACTGGTGCTCCTGGTGCTGGTACTGGTACTGGTGCTGCTGCTCCTGGTACTGGTGCTGGTACTGGTGCTGGTACTGGTGCTCCTGGTGCTGGTACTGGTGCTGGTACTGGTGCTCCTGGTGCTGGTACTGGTGCTCCTGGTGCTGGTCCTGGTGCTGGTACTGGTGCTCCTGGTGCTGGTACTGGTGCTGGTACTGGTGCTCCTGGTGCTGGTACTGGTGCTGGTACTGGTGCTCCTGGTGCTGGTACTGGTGCTGGTACTGGTGCTCCTGGTGCTGGTACTGGTGCTCCTGGTGCTGGTAATGGTGCTGGTACTGGTGCTCCTGGTGCTGGTGCTGCTGCTCCTGGTGCTGGTACTGGTGCTCCTGGTGCTGGTACTGGTACTGGTGGTCCTGATGCTAGTCCTGGTGCTGGTACTGGTGCTCCTGGTACTGGTACTGGTGCTGGTACTGGTGCTGCTAGTACTGGTGCTCCTGGTGCTGGTACTGGTGCTGCTAGTACTGGTGCTCCTGGTACTGGTACTGGTGGTCCTGATGCTAGTCCTGGTGCTGGTACTGGTGCTCCTGGTACTGGTACTGGTGTTGGTACTGGTGCTGCTAGTACTGGTGCTCCTGCTGCTGGTACTGGTGCTCCTGGTGCTGGTACTGGTGCTGGTACTGGTGCTCCTGGTGCTGGTACTGGTGCTCCTGGTGGAGGAGAGACAACAATAAGAGATCTACAACACCGGAGAGAGTGACGCCCGCCGCCATCCTCCAGACCCTCCCGCCCTAGCAGGAGGATGGAGCAAGAGGGAGGACTCAAGCTAATGGTTTCCTATTAACCGTGATATCTAACCCTCTGTCATCAGGTAATGGCCCCCGTAACGTGGTTATCAGATCGTCCTGCTCCAGCACTCTGCTTCCTGAAGCAGTTCACTATCAGATCTCCTCTGAACCGTTCCGCTCGGCGTGGTATTCTCTTCTCTCTTGTTTACTGTCGGTTTTAACTAATCTCATTCCACTTCGGTTCACTCCATTAAAACTAATCTAATTCCACTTCTGTTCATTCCCTTCATTTCCATTAATGTCATTTTGCCGCGCTAATTCGCGGCTTGCATTTGCACTCGAGGGATTTTTGGCAGTGTGGTAAGTTTGGAGTTTGTACCGTGACTCTTAGTGTGGCTCTTATTGTTCATGTTGTACCGTGACTCTTAGTGTGTGGTTCTTATTGTTCATGTTGTACCGTGACTGTGTGGCTCTTATTGTTCATGTTGTACTGTGACTCTTAGTGTGTTGCTCTTATTGTTCATGTTGTACCGTGACTGTGTGGCTCTTATTGTTCATGTTGTACTGTGACTCTTAGTGTGTTGCTCTTATTGTTCATGTTGTACCGTGACTGTGTGGCTCTTATTGTTCATGTTGTACTGTGACTCTTAGTGTGGCTCTTATTGTTCATGTTGTACTGTGACTCTTAGTGTGGCTCTTATTGTTCATGTTGTACTGTGACTCTTAGTGTGGCTCTTATTGTTCATGTTGTACTGTGACTCTTAGTGTGTGGCTCTTATTGTTCATGTTGTACTGTGACTCTTAGTGTGTGGCTCTTATTGTTCATGTTGTACTGTGACTCTTAGTGTGGCTCTTATTGTTCATGTTGTACTGTGACTCTTAGTGTGGCTCTTATTGTTCATGTTGTACCGTGACTCTTAGTGTGGCTCTTATTGTTCATGTTGTACTGTGACTCTTAGTGTGGCTCTTATTGTTCATGTTGTACTGTGACTCTTAGTGTGGCTCTTATTGTTCATGTTGTACTGTGACTCTTAGTGTGGCTCTTATTGTTCATGTTGTACCGTGACTCTTAGTGTGTGGTTCTTATTGTTCATGTTGTACCGTGACTCTTAGTGTGGTTCTTATTGTTCATGTACTGTGACTCTTAGTGTGGCTCTTATTGTTCATGTTGTACTGTGACTCTTAGTGTGGTTCTTATTGTTCATGTTGTACCGTGACTCTTAGTGTGTGGCTCTTATTGTTCATGTACTGTGGCTCTTAGTGTGTGGCTCTTATTGTTCATGTTGTACTGTGACTCTTAGTGTGGCTCTTATTGTTCATGTTGTACTGTGACTCTTAGTGTGTGGCTCTTATTGTTCATGTTGTACTGTGACTCTTAGTGTGGCTCTTGTTGTTCATGTACTGTGACTCTTAGTGTGTGGCTCTTATTGTTCATGTTGTACTGTGACTCTTAGTGTGTGGCTCTTATTGTTCATGTTGTACCGTGACTCTTAGTGTGTGGCTCTTATTGTTCATGTTGTACCGTGACTCTGTGTGGCTCTTATTGTTCATGTTGTACCGTGACTCTTAGTGTGTGGGGCTCTTATTGTTCATGTTGTACCGTGACTGTGTGGCTATTATTGTTCATGTTGTACCGTGACTCTTAGTGTGTGGGGCTCTTATTGTTCATGTTGTACCGTGACTCTGTGTGGCTCTTATTGTTCATGTTGTACCGTGACTGTGTGGCTCTTATTGTTCATGTTGTACCGTGACTCTTAGTGTGTGGGGCTCTTATTGTTCATGTTGTACCGTGACTCTTAGTGTGTGGGGCTCTTATTGTTCATGTTGTACCGTGACTCTGTGTGGCTCTTGTGTTCATGTACTGTGACTCTTAGTGTGGGGCTCTTATTGTTCATGTTGTACTGTGACTCTTAGTGTGTGGCTCTTATTGTTCATGTTGTACTGTGACTCTTAGTGTGTGGCTCTTATTGTTCATGTTGTACTGTGACTCTTAGTGTGTGGCTCTTATTGTTCATGTTGTACCGTGACTCTTAGTGTGTGGGGCTCTTATTGTTCATGTTGTACTGTGACTCTTAGTGTGTGGCTCTTATTGTTCATGTTGTACTGTGACTCTTAGTGTGGCTCTTATTGTTCATGTTGTACCGTGACTCTTAGTGTGGCTCTTATTGTTCATGTTGTACCGTGACTCTTAGTGTGTGGGNCCTCCAGTTTATCCAGGTCATCCTGTAGTCTCTGTCTATCTTCATCCGTCTTGATTCTTCTCATAATTTTTGCATCATCAGCAACATTGAGAGGAATGAGTCTATACCCTCCGGAAGATCGTTCACATATATTAGAAACAGGATGGGTCCAAGTACTGAGCCCTGTGGGACTCCGCTGGTGACATCTCGCCACTCTGATGTCTCCCCCCTCACCGTTACTCGCTGTTTCCTGTTGCTTAAGTACTCCCTTATCCACTGGAGCACCTTCCCTTTACTCCTGCCTGTTGCTCCAACTTTTTTAACAGCCTTTTGTGCGGTACTGTGTCAAAGGCTTTTTGGCAATCCAGGAAAATGCAGTCGGCCCACCCTTCTCTTTCCTGCCTAATTTTTGTTGCTTGGTCATAAAATTCTATTAAACCTGTGAGGCACGATTTACCATCCCTGAACCCATGTTGGTGGTGCGTTACAAAGTTATTTCCCTCTAGATGCTCTACGAGCCTTTTCCTCACGATCTTCTCCATTACCTTGCATGGTATACAAGTTAAGGAAACTGGCCTGTAATTCAGTGCCTCTTGCCTGTCACCCTTCTTGTATATTGGGACCACGTTAGCTGTCTTCCAACTTTCTGGTAAGTCTCCTGTTTCCAGTGACCTGTTATACACCATAGAGAGTGGCACACTTAGTGCTTCTGCACCTTCCTTTAGTATCCATGGTGAGATTCTGTCAGGCCCAACAGCCTTTGTCACATCCAGCTCCAGCAGACACCTTTTGACCTCATCACTGGTGAGGTCAAATTCCTCCAAGGTTGCTTGGTTTGCCACCTCCTCATTTAGTGGTCATGGTGAGCTGAGGAATGCAAGAGTGGTGATCTGGGAGAACATTACGCGAACATTTCGGGTTCGGATTGGGATAACAATGTTTACATGCGATGCTGTTATTATGACTTATGTAATGATTGCACTCTACTTTTTACGTAAACTTTCCCCAGTTATAAATGTACAACCATTTATAAATAACGTTTTTGATTTAATGTAATCAAGTATAACATTTGGGGTTTGCGGCTCATGCTAAGTGATGATGTGAAAAATTGGTTTACTGAGAATTATATAACTAAATAAAATTGGTTTACTGAGAATTATATAAACTATATAAAATAAGAACATAAGAACATAAAAACAAAGGTAACTGCAGAAGGCCTATTGGCCCATACGAGGCAGCTCCTATTTATAACTAAATGTAATAGTTTCCCATGTAAATTGATGTAAATATGATCTTTATTCGTATATAATTTAATAAAGAAAAGATTTGATAGATCAGTGTCGGAAATTACCGAGGGAGGGTTGGTAGGGGAAGGTTTATGGTCTCTGGGAGGGTGCAGCTAGGGTGGGGGGGGGGTAAGACTGAAAAGGGGGGTTGGGATGGTATTTAGTGGGGGGGGGGGTAAGAGCGAGAGGGGGAGGAATAATAATTATACTATTTTATTTACAAGATACACAAAGGATCAGATAACCGTGGTTACTTAGTCGGTTGACTGTTTGTATATTTTATGAAGTCACTAATTAGACGCAGCGTTGGGAGAGAGGAGGTGCTGGAGTGGAGGGGGTAATATTGGAAGAAAAAGGGGGGGTGGGGGGTTCAGGACGGGGTGTATGAGACATGCTAGACGAGGGGGTGACGGACGTGACGGCAGAACAGTCACATATCTGTATGTGACAGGACAGCCACATATAGTTAGAAAGGGAGGTATAGAAAGTGGGAAGTGTTTTAATAATGTTTCTGTTGCCCCCCCCCCCTCTTCCTACCCGCTCAGCGCTATGTCTGCCGCCTATAACATTTATGTTAGGCTAGGGGTTAATTAATTTATGCACTATAGGGTGTCATTTTTGAGAAATCGGGAAAAAAGTATGAATTGTTTTCCTAATAAGATAGCGACGGGGGTGTGTCGTATGGCATCACGTCCGACACCACATTAGCTGACCCGATTTGTCCAATGAGAACAACTGGAAAGTTTGGTAGATTGCGATTGGCTGCGCGTCGAAAACTCCACCACAATGTTCCCTCAAGGATATCTTGGGTTACACTGAGGATGATGTTGTATCTGGTAACTTCTCAGGAGATGTACGGTCCTCCATCTTTGATGCTACGGCTGGTGTCCAGCTGAGGAAGACATTTGTCTTAGTATCTTGGTTGACAGGCTCATGGCAATATGACACACGCGACTAGTCAGAGTGCAACCCATCCTCGACTCAAGTCCATTACATTCAGCGGTCAACCCCACAGACGCATTCATAAATTTTAACATGCTGTTCATTCAAAACGGGAATTTTCTCAAGTATAAATTAATATTATAGTATATTGGCATATTGTGTATATATAGGCATAGGTTAGGTTAGGTTAGGTGTTTAGGTTCTGTTGGCGATTATTTGTATTTGTAGTACGTGGGTGAAGCATTTATAGCGTTGTGGTTCGAACGAAACTCGTCAGTGAAGCACTTGTTCCGGAAGTGTTCGAACGAAATCAGTTGTGAGTCGTGTGTAAACCGTTTTTCATTCATAAACAGCGGGTTTGGCGGGTGGATGGAATCACTTTTGGATCTTTGTTTGGAGGACGGGTGCAGAGTGGCAAGCGGACGAGTGCAGTGTACCGTGAGCTCTCGCGGGGAGGACAATTACGTGACAGTAGCGAGTGAAATATTCGGTTTAGAGTGGAAATAACGCTTATCAGGAGGTAGAACCGACCGGCTCCCCATTCAATATGGCTTTCTGAGCGAGGTGTCCGTCTCTAAATTGCCAGGTAAGGCTGTTATATTGTTTAACTAGCGCCGTACGTCTGTGATATGGTAGAAAACCCATCATATTTCCCCCATAATTAACCTGATACTGCACCAGGAAGTGTTTAATAAAGGGTTGTGTTGGCAGGTTAGTAACTTATTGAAGTGGACTTGGCTATCTGCGTGGAATGTTAACATGGCGTTTTGGTGAAGTATTTAATTGTGATATTTTTGACAGTGTTGAAGTTATTTGTAAATATTATCCGGTGTCTATTTTGTAGCCAGTTATTTATATTTGTTGACGCCCCATCGAGGCATAGTTATTGTGGCAGAATATGTAGGGAATATGTAGTGATAGGCAAACCACACATCAAAAAATGGCGACGTTTCGGTCCGCCCTGAACCATGATCAAGTAGATTGTGATAATGATAATGGTCCAGTCAATCGACTTGATTAATGGTCCAGCACGGACCGAAACGTCGCCGTTTTTTCATTTTCTGGTGTGTGGGTTGGATATCATATCTTCAGCCCCGTTATTGTTGACTGGTCTTTTACATGTGAAATGTAGTTTTTTCATATATCGTGATAGCCAGTTTTTCTTACATTCCACTTTGCACTGATAGCACATGTAAAGGTGGCGTTGATGATGTGATATATGTCACATACTGCTCTTACTGATATTAATTATATGTTTAATATGATTTTATTACGCGATGAGAATAATTAGTGAACTGCAGCCTACCGTGCTACTTGTTTCATTATTCAGGGGGTTTCTTTTGAGAGGTGACTTTTGTGTTTTGTTTGTCCATGTTCTTCTTTGTGTTACTAAATTTTATGATGCGTGGTAGTTTGTTTGTACTGTCTAGGGCGCGAGGCGGGCTGGGAGATTGACGGGAGTGGACGGGCAGCGATGGTATCAACAAGAGAGTGGGCGGGACGGGGGTGGAAGGTCTTTAAGATGAAACGGGTTGATGGAATAATAATGGTCTGCCTGATGGGGCCCCTTGATACCAGACGGGGGGACATTGCAGCATCTTATCGCCCAGTTACTGCGGTGGGCTGGACGGGCTGGCACTGGTAAAAATGGCACAGGTGGGGAGGGGGGGGGCGGCAGGTGAAAATGACACTGGTGGTGGAGGCACAGGCAAGGTGTCATAGGGAAGTGACACGGGCAAGATACTATAGGGAGGTGGCAGAGACGTCGAGGTGTCATAAGTTACAGACAAGGTGCCATAGAGGTGGCTCAGGCGAGGCGTCATAGGTAGGTGGCATGCAACATGGCACACTAAAGACGTCTTAGCAAAACGTGATATATTTTAATACCCATTTTAGATTTAGGCACGTGGGGCTTCGTGTCCAGGCGTTTTATTGAACTAGTCATCAGTTTGAAATTATCCTATCCTGGTAAGATCAGGGTGTCTCGACCATGTTCACATGGTTCAATTGAACGATGTGGGAGGCAGAAGATTCAGAGTTATGATATGTGTGTGTGTGTGTAATTACCTTAGTGTAGTTACAGGATGAGAGCTACGCTCGTGGAGTCCCGTCTTCCCAGCACTCTTTGTCACATAACGCTTTGAAATTACTGACGGTTTTGGCCTCCACCACCTTCTCACTTAACCTGTTCCAACCGTCTACCACTCTGCGAAAGTGAATTTTCTTATTCTTTGGCAGTTTTGTTTAGTTAGCTTAAATTCATGACCCCTTGTTCTTGAAGTACCAAGTCTGAGGAATTCTTCCCTATAAATTTTGTAGATTCCCATTACTCTTTTGTAAGTGGTGATCATATTGCCTCTTTTTCTTCTATCTTCTAGGTTTGGCATATTTAATGCCTCTAACTTTTCCTCGTAACTCTTGTCTTTCAGTTACGAGAGCTATTTAGTTGCATGACTGGCACTTTTTCCAGTTTGTTGATGTGCTCCTTAAGATATGGGCACCATACAACCGCTGCACATTCCAGCTTTGGTCTCACTAAGGTCGTGAACAATATCTTTAGTATTTCACCATCCCAAGTATTTACAAGCAATTCTGATCTAAAACCACATTCTGCTTGTAACACATTCTGCTTGTAACACACTTTGTATGTATGTACTTTTCCCAAAATTAACATTAACTTCATTATATATAATTTGTAGGTTGTGTGTGGTCTTTATATGTGGTCCGTGGTCTAATATATTTATAGGACTATCTATCCTATTGCACATTCCATAACATTGCATTTTGTGTGTGTGTGTACTCACCTACTTGTACTAGCCTAGTTGTGCTTGCGGGGGTTGAGCTCTGGCTCTTTGGTCCCGCCTCTCAACCGTAAATCAACAGGTGTACAGGTTCCTGAGTCTATTCCTGTGTGTGTGTGTGTGTGTGTGTGTGTGTATGTGTATGTGTATGTGTGGTGTGTGTGTGTGTGTGGTTGTGTGTGTGTGTGTGTGTGTGTGTGTGTGTAAAAGAGCAACGCTCGCGTGTCCCGTCTTTCCAATAAACTCTCATATGACTTGAAGCTTCCACAGGTTTTTGCATCCACCACCCACTGATTTCAATTATTACCGCGACTCTCTTCGCTAAAGATAACTTTCTTACATTTTTGCGGCATCTTTGTTTTCTTAGCCTGAATCTGTGACTTCCGTTCTCGAAGTTAACAGTTTAATAAAGTTCTCCTTGTCAACTTTGTCTATTCCTTTCATGATGTGTGTGGTGATCTCTTTCTCTGCTATCTGTTAGGTTTGATATATATACTCTTACACACAATATGTTTAACACTTAATATGTATATATACATATATAGTGAGTGTAATGAATGGCTGTATAAAATGAATTAACAACAAATTAAAACACTGATGATTACTTGTGAAAAAAGGAAATTTAGAGTTGAATCTGGAAAATTACCTTAAGTAGTTGTATATGTAAGTTACTGTTAAAGGAACATATTTATGTTCATTCGCACTCCCTTCACTGGTTGGTATCTTATAAACCCATAGAAAATGTGTAAACCCACAAGGTTTTATTCTTTATTTTTTTAGCAGCTAGGCAACAGGATGTGACCAACGGATCTCATTATACAATTCCTTATAAATCGGGTAAAATACAGAGCTGTTGTTGTTTTTGATTCAGCTACTGGAAACAATAAGTTGCAAGTAGCACGGGCTATGGCGATCCCGTTAGTGGACTTACCTGGCACAGGAACGGGGCTGTAACTGGAAATACAGAGGTGTGGCTTTGCCTAAATAGGACAATCATAGGTATTTGTTCTTTGATTCTATGCAAATTAAGACGGAGAGAGCCAGGGGGGAAGGGGTAGAGAGACAGCCAGACAGAAGAGAGAGGTTATGGGGGTAGAGGAATGCCAGGCAGCCTAACAATGGACATCACTTGGGGTTAACTTGCGATGATTGCCCATGACGTTATCTGCTCCTCGGCTCCCAGATAAGACGCTCCTGGGGACCACGCGGCGATTTATTTACTCTGCAGGAATTTACAAAGGGGCATCTTAGTACTCCGATGACTGTCTGGGGTCTTAATTAAGACGGGTATTTTTTCCTGAAACTTCGGTGAATCTTTCTTTGACATTGCTCATCTTGTCTTAGATGTATTATTAAATACGAAAGTACGTAAGGAAATTTGTCTTAATCCTTACTTCGTGCTCTGACATATATATAATATATATTAGAATATTTGGTGCCCAGAATTTAAAGTATTAACAAGGATAGTGAATTCTAATGAGTATTTTAAATGCTCAAGTTTTCAGAATTATTTTTAATTCGAAAATGAACGAGCAGTCTAACATTGGCAAAGAGAAAAAATACAAAATAATTAGTTGTTTCGCATTTTTCTGATGCTCCAAATTGCTCGGTTTTCTTTCCTGTTAAATAATGAACGGAATATTTCCTGATAGCAAATGCTTAAAACATTTAAAACAGTACTGCTCCCCTTAAGTTATCTATCGTGACTAATATGCCACTTGCATTTCCTGCAATAAATTACTTACTGTGTTCTGTGATTAGCATTAAATCAAATACATTGCAAATATAATGTTAGTACTGTATAAACAAACGTCATTTTCTCCGTCATTCCAAGACGTATTTAATACAGCGGACGCTGTATAGTAGCAGTGAAGTATGTTAATACAGGGGTAGTGTCGTAAAGATATACACTGAGCGGTGTATACATGCTGGTTGGTCAGTGTCACGGCATTAATAACCCCTCGTGCACTTGATAAGGCTTAATAAGCCCAACACCAGACCAGCGCAGTGAGTAACTAACATACAGGCAGCCGGGCTTATTACTCACCATCACGCACTCCCTACTCTGATAAATCACTTGTAGCCTAGTGCTGCCATCCTGAGAGTAGCCTAGTGCTGCCATCCTGAGAGTAGCCTAGTGTTGCTATCCTGAGAGTAGTCTAGTGCTGCTATCCTGAGAGTAGCCTAGTGCTGCCATCCTGAGAGTAGCCTAGTGTTGCTATCCTGAGAGTAGCCTAGTGTTGCATCCTGAGAGTAGCCTAGTGCTGCATCCTGAGAGTAGCCTAGTGTGCTATCCTGAGAGTAGCCTAGTGTTGCTATCCTGAGAGTAGCCTAGTGCTGCTATCCTGAGAGTAGTCTAGTGCTGCCATCCTGAGAGTAGTGGTTGCCATCCTGAGAGTAGCCTAGTGCTGCCATCCTGAGAGTAGCCTAGTGCTGCCATCCTGAGAGTAGCCTAGTGTTGCCATCCTGAGAGTAGCCTAGTGCTGCTATCCTGAGAGTAGCCTAGTGCTGCTATCTTGAGAGTAGTCTAGTGCTGCTATCCTGAGAGTAGCCTAGTGTTGCCATCCTGAGAGTAGCCTAGTGCTGCTATCCTGAGAGTAGTCTAGTGCTGCTATCCTGAGAGTAGCCTAGTGTTGCTATCCTGAGAGTAGTCGTGCTGCTATCCTGAGAGTAGTCTAGTGCTGCCATCCTGAGAGTAGCCTAGTGCTGCTAGCCTGAGCTAGCTAGCCTAGTGCTGCCAGCCTGAGAGTAGCCTAGTGCTGCCAGCCTGAGAGTAGCCTAGTGCTGCCATCCTGAGAGTAGCCTAGTGCTGCCATCCTGAGAGTAGCCTAGTGCTGCCATCCTGAGAGTAGCCTAGTGCTGCCATCCTGAGAGTAGCCTAGTGCTGCCATCCTGAGAGTAGCCTAGTGCTGCCATCCTGAGAGTAGCCTAGTGCTGCCATCCTGAGAGTAGCCTAGTGCTGCCATCCTGAGAGTAGCCTAGTGCTGCCATCCTGAGAGTAGCCTAGTGCTGCCATCCTGAGAGTAGCCTAGTGCTGCCATCCTGAGAGTAGCCTAGTGCTGCTATCCTGAGAGTAGCCTAGTGCTGCTAGCCTGAGAGTAGCCTAGTGCTGCTATCCTGAGAGTAGCCAAGTGCTGCCATCCTGAGAGTAGCCTAGTGCTGCCATCCTGAGAGTAGCCTAGTGCTGCTATCCTGAGAGTAGCCTAGTGCTGCTATCCTGAGAGTAGCCTAGTGCTGCTATCCTGAGAGTAGCCTAGTGCTGCTATCCTGAGAGTAGCCTAGTGCTGCTATCCTGAGAGTAGCCTAGTGCTGCTATCCTGAGAGTAGCCTAGTGCTGCTAGCCTGAGAGTAGCCTAGTGCTGCTATCCTGAGAGTAGCCAAGTGCTGCCATCCTGAGAGTAGCCTAGTGCTGCTATCCTGAAAGTAGCCTAGTGCTGCTATCCTGAGAGTAGCCTAGTGCTGCTATCCTGAGAGTAGCCTAGTGCTGCTATCCTGAGAGTAGCCTAGTGCTGCTATCCTGAGAGTAGCCTAGTGCTGCTATCCTGAGAGTAGCCTAGTGCTGCTATCCTGAGAGTAGCCTAGTGCTGCTAGCCTGAGAGTAGCCTAGTGCTGCTATCCTGAGAGTAGCCAAGTGCTGCCATCCTGAGAGTAGCCTAGTGCTGCTATCCTGAAAGTAGCCTAGTGCTGCTATCCTGAGAGTAGCCTAGTGCTGCTATCCTGAGAGTAGCCTAGTGCTGCTATCCTGAGAGTAGCCTAGTGCTGCTATCCTGAGAGTAGCCTAGTGCTGCTATCCTGAGAGTAGCCTAGTGCTGCTATCCTGAGAGTAGCCTAGTGCTGCTATCCTGAGAGTAGCCTAGTGCTGCTAGCCTGAGAGTAGCCTAGTGCTGCTATCCTGAGAGTAGCCAAGTGCTGCCATCCTGAGAGTAGCCTAGTGCTGCTATCCTGAAAGTAGCCAAATCATTCCATCTTGAAAGTAGCCTTGTCATTCCATGCTGTGAATAGC
This sequence comes from Procambarus virginalis, assembly GCA_020271785.1. Taxonomy (NCBI): domain Eukaryota; kingdom Metazoa; phylum Arthropoda; class Malacostraca; order Decapoda; family Cambaridae; genus Procambarus; species Procambarus virginalis. The sequence continues at coordinate 95,030 of WNGS01163356.1, read as the reverse complement.
CTAGTGCTACCTCACTTAAGAGTTACCCCATAGGGTTCCTATAGTTAACATCTCATTTGTGTATGATCATTAACACTTTGGGCAAAATGTATGAGCTTTTTCTCCCCCTCAGTCAAGCGCCTGACGCATATGAAGTACTTCGGACAATTTTCAGTGGAGGTCGAACCTGACGGAGAAGATGTCGGTCTGTCGGCAAGTGAAATCAGCTTTTCAGATTAAGTTCTAAATTGAAGTCGTGAGGCGCCTACCGATTACGGAACTTGTGTGCGTGATTTATAGAGACTTTGGGAAGCTTTTTAAGGTGCCAGTGGTGTAGGTGGACGTGATGTTGTTCCATTTTGTAAGGCCAGTGGTGTAGATGGGCGCGATGCTTCATTTGGTAGGGATATGGGCCGCCTGGGCAATCTAGGGCCGCCTGTTGCAATCCAAGTCCAGCTGGTGCAACGCAGTGTCGCTTGGTGCAATATTGGGCCACTGGTACATGTAGGACCACGTGGTACAATGTAAAGTCGCCTGGTGCGTTGTTGTACTTGCTGGGGGGATTTTGGTGGTATGTGCATTGTTGTATTAAAANCCCCATTTCGGGTGCGCTTTTGTTGAGCGCACCCGACCCCATTTCCTGTCTCCGGTGAAAGGCTGTGATCTTACTGATACCTGTGCAGTTTCCTTACTATACAATTTTATTCCTCAGAAGTGATGTGGGGGTGGAGTACCTTGGATGACAAAACGCCATTCACCCGAGTGACCAGCAAGGGCAGTCCTGAATGCAGACTTGTTTT
>WNGS01163356.1:57247-87931 GCA_020271785.1 Procambarus virginalis | reverse complement strand
CATCATAAGATAAGACTAATTATATGCTTTGAAATGTATTTTCACATCCCACTTGTATTGTAAACAACAATAATAATTATTAGAATTATTACAGTTAATTAAAAGGAGGATAATGAGGATTCATATTAAAACTTGTGGCAACTACAATTTAGGTCATGACGCATGCGCACACCCGCCGTCTCTGAGAGCTCACTCAATGTAGATTAAACACATTTAAAGCTTCTATTTTAATCTTTCCCGCCAAATTTAAATTCGCGCGCGGCAACACAGCCGCGGGAACCTGTTCCCGACCCGTCATCCAGCCTACACAACGCTTTGTTTATGATCGCGTTACTCTTACCTTAAGGCATGCTATAAGGTTTCCTAATGACTGTGTAACCATATAAGCTATTTTGATAATTCAACCTTTAAAGCTATCCTATTTTCATCGGCGCCTGTTAGGTAATGAAGCAGCGTTGTTCATTTGTTTGACTCGTTAGTAACCCCCGCCGGCATGTGCGGTCGAACTCCCTTTTACCATCTGACAAGCGCTAAATTTAAATTGGTTATTGCCTCACCTGATGCGTCCGAACCTCGGCAACCCACCTAACCTAACGCAACCCGTCCTCACACTAGGCTGGTTAAAGCAGCGGCCGTCCTCCCAGACAACCCGTCCGCACACTAGGCTGGTTAAGGCAGCGGCCGTCCTCCCCAGACAACCCGTCCTCACACTAGGCTGGTTAAAGCAGCGGCCGTCCTCCCCAGGCAACCCGTCCTCACACTAGGCTGGTTAAAGCAGCGGCCGTCCTCCCCCAGTCAACCCGTCCTCACACTAGGCTAGTTAAAGCAGCGGCCGTCCTCCCCCAGTCAACCCGTCCTCACACTAGGCTGGTTAAAGCAGCGGCCGTCCTCCCCAGACAACCCGTCCTCACACTAGGCTGGTTAAAGCAGCGGCCGTCCTCCCCAGACGACCCGTCCTCACACTAGGCTGGTTAAAGCAGCGGACGGCCTCCCCAGACGCATTCATCAATTTTAACATACTGCGTATTAAAAATTGGTTTGTTCTCGTTTAAATTAATATTATTATACATACGAATTTTATGTATAGGTAGGCGCCGGTTGGGTTAGGTGTTTTGGTTCTATTGGCGATTATTTGTATCTGAAGGTCAACCCATCCTCGAAAGACGTCCATTCTATCCAGTGGTCGACCCCCACACACGCATTCATAAATTTTAACATGCTGTTCATTCAAAACGGGAATTTTCTCAAACATAAATTAATATCATAATATATTAGCATATTGTGCATATATAGGCATAGGTTAGGTTAGTTATTTAGGTTCTGTTGGCGATTATTTGTATTTGTAGTACGTGGGTGAAGCATTTACAGCGTTGTAATTCATCAGCGTTAAAATTCATCAGTGATGGACTTGTTCCGGAAGTGTTCGGACATCATCAGATGTGAGTCGTATGTAAACCGTTTTTCATTCATAAACAGCGGGTTTGGCGGCTGGATTAACGACCTTGGATATGTGCATGCGAGGACAGGCTGCTGCTAACCGACGCCGATGTTCATTTGCCCGCGAGAATCGTCAACTTTGCGGTGCTTCTGATTTCACTAAGGCTCCGAAGTTAGTAAGCTGTGGCCGATGGGCCAGTAACACACAAACATTCCTATGATGGATTTTTTCAGTAAAATATAAAGAAAACGTGTACATATAGGCCTAGGCTTGGCTACAGCGTATGGATAGTTATGTACAGTCAGGCCTAGATTAGCTTGGCTAGACTTTATTATTATGAAGCACGACACTTCGATTGTGATGACTTTAGCCTTTCCAAGAAACAGCTTACTAGCTCCTAATCGCTACGAGATCGTCCTCAAACCATAGTTCTTATTGTTTAATAAATACAGAACTGAGCCACCGTGACCAAGGTAAATGATACATATCTCTTGAGCGGGCACGTAAGTGTTCTAAGAATCTCGCCAGAATTAGTTGAAAGCGTACATGATACCAGTGGCCGAATTCACAAAGCACTTACGCGTGCACTTTAGAGACCTGCGCCTCGTATCTCAAGTATGGAGGCATAGTCGGTATTTAATAAACAGTTTTTGAGTTCCCATGTGCAAAGTGGTTGTCTGCAACCTAAGTTGTTATTGTTATCGATGACCTGGCAAACTGTGTGGTAAACAATCACCTCGCCGCCGTGATCGAGAGAGCTGCAGCCGATCTCATCAGTGAGCAGGTAAGTTAGTCTTTGGACCAGGAAAAATCTACAAAATTCCAAAAATTATATATGTTTGACTTCACGCTATGCTTATTTATGTATGTTATAGCTATACGAAATCTCCAGGCTCATGTTTCAAGATGAAGCAAGTTTTTATAATGCAAAATATTATAGGTGATTTCAAATTCAAGCTAGGCTAGATTCTTACCTAAAAAAAACCCTGCGCAATTTACCCTATAATTTTCCTAGTCGATTTTCTGATGTAAACACCAGAAAGCATAACAAGTTTTTCAATTACCAATTGTATTATTTTTTTGTTTAATGGCAGACTTATTTGCTCATGAAACTTATTTGAATGCATTGCAAATGACCAAATATAGAATATATTTTACACTTACATATATCATTCTCTATAAATACATTCAAGTTTCTGTGAACCTCACTTAGAGAACCTCACTGTGAACCTCACTTAGAACCTCACTATTAAAAGAACGCAAAATGCATTTATGACTGGTTATATATTTATATATGTGTTGAACGCCACATATGTATGTGGTTATATATATGTGAACGCAAGATTTGTTGTGACAAGTATGAAAATAAATTGCCTATAATTAATTAGATAATGAGTAACGATAATCGTCAATGAGTAAATCATTCTATATCATTATTAATGTAGTGATATTATACCATATATATATATATATATATATATATATAGATATATATATATATATATAATATATATATATATATATATTCCTCTTTACTCTAATATGATTGTTGATAACTTAGTATTATATATAATCCAGCTTATTAAATATAATATTATTTAATAAATAAAATATAATATTTATTACTTATCACAATTTTATTAATTATAAATGACGTTTGCAAATCACCGAGATTTCCATGTGATGTATTAACATTATATTTCGTGTAAGAATTATATATAATCAAATTATAAATCAAGCTTATAGAGGTATAATCAAATTTCAAGTAAAAAATAAGAAAAATAAGCTTTAAAGCTACATGAAGAGGCATAATCAAGTTATGGCACAGACGCAAAAAAATTGACTTTATGGAAAGAAAATAATAAAAAAAACTTGAACAAAATCAAGAGATAAACCTGTATTTGTTCTTCTGTAAAGTCTATCTCATTTCCTAATTTTGTCTAGGTGGAGACATTATATAGGGCTTCCCGCCACCGTCTACGGGACGGGTGTCGGCTGCATGACAGTTACATACAGTTTTAATATGCCTAATTCACCCCACAAGCAAATTACCTACCACCATTGAAGAACATTTGCCTGCAGTTTCTGAACCATTATCGCCCTATAGCGGGTGTGGGGCTCCGTTAATTAACTAAGAAAGACCTCTGGAGTCAAGAGTCCTACCGTCAGATACTGTAGTCTATATCTACAATGCTGTAGGAGTGTAGAGAATGACCGCGAGTAAAGGTAGAAGGATTTATATACAAGTAAGCCATGAATCACGATGAATTAGGCTATCGATTCAGGCAGGTTTTTCCGCTCGTGTGTTCGTGATGTCATCTTCACAACCCTCAACACTAACGGCATTGTATTAATAATTAGAACTGTATTGAACTTAAATTTTACTCGATAACGTCGTGTCTCGCGGAAATCAAAGCCATGTACAATATGTAACACATACTCCGGAAAACTTAAATTCACTTAGAAGAAATCTGTGATGAATCTTGAGTAGGCTGCGTATAACCGCACTTTCCAAACAAACAAAAGAAGGAAATGTAGCAAACAAATAAGCTACGTTCGTTGTATGAGCATAAAAAATCAGTAGCAGTGTGTTAAGTAGGCTATTATATCAAGGTGGTTCAATCACAGACTGATCGAGTAGGGAAGCTGGGATATTTAAGAGCAAAGCATAACATAGGTTATAGTTTTTGAAGAATTTCGTAAATATCTTAGCCATTATAATTCTAGTATATTATCGCTCTCTCAACTACTGTTGCTAACACAATATGCATAAAGAAAACACAGCATTTGAAGGCATAGACGACATTGGTCTCTTGACACACCAGAAAACATTCTAAGGAAACTACTCCAGCTTGTACTAAAGAGGCACCCTTCTTGAGCCCGGATGGGCACTTGTATAAGATTCTTGAATTACCTAAAGTAATCAAAGCTCCCCAAGAGTAACATAGAACCATTTCAAGACCCTCACACACACTGCAATACACATTGACTTACAATAATTTTGAGCCAGATTCTTTTACTTTGATAAAAATTATAAACTGTTATTATATATAACTGAAAACTCAGTTATATATAATATGCTTGCTTCGGTCAAGTTGCATATATGCCTGGCGACCATTCAGGCTTGTTCGCAGCTATTATATTATATTATATATATATATATATATATATATATATATATATATATATATATATATATATATATATATATAATATATAAAACCGCCAAATCGCTTAACAACCAAGTATCCATTTTACTGTTGAGTTAAACAGAGGCTACAGTTAAGGATTGACGCCCAGTAAATCCTCCCCGGCCAGGATACGAACCCAGAATAAAGTGCTTATAACCGCTCCTAAAACAGTATAAACCGTAATATTATTGAATTACCACTGTCAGCCAAAAAATCGGGCTGTTCCCGCGTAATTTATATAGGAATACACTTCGTGCCTGCTATTAAAAACATCCACTACGGGCTCACCATAGCCCGTGCTACTTGGAACTTCTTGTTCCAGGTAGCGAATCTTTAACAACAACAACAGCCTGCTACTTATAAACTGCCACAATCCCATTCTAATCACGTTAATGGGCAGGAGTTTGCCGGCAAATTTTAAATTATTTTATTTTATAGTACCCATTAACTTTGTTGTTAAGGTAATTATTTGACAATTATTGGACTTAGGTTCAAGGCCAAACTTTTGTTATATTATTATTATTAAGCGCTAATGTGCTTCAAATTCAATTAAAATGAATCATAAGTTATTGAACATTTATTGCAGATTTATTTTACACAAATTTAAGTATATTATTTATTTACATAAGGTCAGAATAGTATAAGTAATCATATAATATAGACTCAAAGGTAATGACCTTTATGTTAATTGCCTTGAAAAGGCCACTAAGAGGATATCGAACAAGGGATCTTTTGCTTGATAACACTCCGATTAATACAACCAATTTTGTTAAACCGATTAATTAAACCGTTGACCAGACCACACACTAGAAAGTGAAGGGACGACGACGTTTCGGTCCGTCCTGGACCATTCTCAAGTCGATTGTGATGAGGAAGTAGAGACAGGCAATAAATAGCCAAGAGAGAGCTGAGGAGCAAAGTAAGGTGTAGTAGAGGGAGATAGTAATAATAATATAACTGCAGAAGGCCTAATTAAACCGTTTGCGCTTTATATCATGTTGGGCAGTATTATAGGGAGCAATTTCACTCACGTGAGTCCAATTATAGTAGTGTTACTGAGTAATATATCTTTAATATACCAATTTTAATATCTTAAATCTGTTTACCGAGTAATGTCTGTGATTGAATAAAATTATTTTCCGAGGCTTGTGTCAAAAATGTGTATGATGTATGAGGCTTATGTATGANCCAGCCTACTCATGAGAAACTCTCCAGACACGGAGCAGAACGCTCTAAAAGAGATAAACGTCGTCTATGCCTTCAAATGCCCTTGGGGACTGTAAGCCTAAAAAAAAAACTCAGTATATAGGCAAGAAACAATATCTCTTTCAAGCGTTTAACGATGCATAAGCAACAGGGCTCCATTAAGGAACATATATTCTCTTCCCACAACCAAACCATCACCAGAGAAATCTTAACAACAACCACAGAAATCATTGATAGATACAGCGACAGCAGGCGGCTTGACATCTGCGAGGCACTACACATCACGAAGTCAACACCAGCAATCAACAGCCAATTAACGCACAAACTATATTCTACCCACTTCAAGACTCCGCTCCAATATAGAAACATCAATATGGGCCAATAGGCCTTCTGCAGTTCTATTGGCACCCAACCTCTACTTCTACAAATCTATACCCCGTTTTCCATGTTCTGTGTTTCACCCCACTAATGTATTACATCACCTCACCCAAATGCAGGTATAAGAGCCAATGTTGTTTCATAAAGCATAAGTTGTGTGTAGATAAACTAAAGTCTTTGAAAATGTAATAAGTTTTACGAAACGCGCTCAAGTGTCGCGTCAGACTAGAAATAAAAATGAATTTTGGAGAATTGATTTTTCATTTACCGTCACCAGTAAAAAGAAACATAAGGAAAATAGAGAAAATTCGTGTTAGAATTATTAATCTTACTTTTTCGGTCATATTTAATAATTATATATATATATATATATATATATATATATATATATATATATATATATATATATATATATATATATATATATATATATATATTGTCAGACCACGGAGGAAGAATTGAAACAGGAATTTCCTTAAGTACTTTCGCATATTAATACATCTTCAGAAGGAGTCACTAAGCGCTCCTTCATAGACACATCACAAACAATAAACCTATTACCGAACATTCTGAGTAACGTAACTTTCCTGTTCATGGTAATGTGACGGTCTGCAGGGTTGCGAGTCGTAACCAGTTTGGCAGTAAGATAAGAACATAAGAACATAAGAACAAAGGTAACTGCAGAAGGCCTATTGGCCCATACGAGGCAGCTCCTATTTATAACCACCCAATCCCACTCATATATATGTCCAACCCATGCTTAAAACAATCGAGGGACCCCACCTCCACAATGTTACGCGGCAATTGGTTCCACAAATCAACAACCCTGTTACTGAACCAGTATTTACCCAAGTCTTTCCTAAATCTAAACTTATCCAATTTATACCCATTGTTTCGCGTTCTGTCCTGTGTTGATACTTTCAATACCCTATTAATATCCCCTTTGTTGTGTCCATTCATCCACTTGTAAACCTCTATCATGTCACCCCTAACTCTTCGCCTTTCCAGTGAATGCAAATTAAGCTTTGTTAATCTTTCTTCATATGAAAGATTTCTAATTTGGGGAATTAACTTAGTCATCCTACGCTGGACACGTTCAAGTGAATTTATATCCATTCTATAATATGGCGACCAAAACTGAACTGCATAATCTAAATGGGGCCTAACCAGAGCAAGATATAGCTTGAGAACCACACCAGGTGTCTTGTTACTTACGCTGCGATTAATAAATCCGAGTGTCCGATTTGCCTTATTACGAACATTTATGCATTGATCCTTTTGTTTTAAATTCTTACTAATTATAACTCCCAGATCCCTTTCGCAATCCGACTTCGCAATCTCAACACCATCTAGCTCGTATCTTGTAACTCTATCATCATTACCTAGCCTCAGAACTTTACATTTATCAGCATTAAACTGCATCTGCCAGTCCTTTGACCATTTCAAAACCCTATCTAGATCAACTTGAAGTGATAGTGAGTCCTCCTCCGAATTAATTTCCCTACCGATTTTCGTATCATCGGCAAATTTGCAAATGTTGCTACTCAAACCTGAATCTAAATCATTTATATATATTATAAACAACAGAGGTCCCAAGACAGAGCCTTGAGGCACTCCACTTACAACATTTTCCCACTCTGACTTGACTCCATTTATACTAACTCTCTGTTTCCTTTGGTATAGCCATGCCCTAATCCAGCTTAATATAGCACCCCCAATACCATGAGCCTCTATCTTTTTAATCAGTCTTTCATGTGGCACTGTATCGAAAGCTTTGCTAAAGTCAAGGTACACAACATCACAATCCTTACCACTATCAACTGCCTCAACTATGCTAGAATAAAAAGATAACAAATTTGTTAAACATGAACGGCCATTTATAAAACCATGTTGCGACTCAATTATTAATTTATGTTTTTCAAGATGAAGACGAATTTTATTTGCTATTATAGATTCGAGTAACTTTCCCACAATAGACGTTAGGCTAATTGGTCGATAGTTAGACGCAAGTGATCTATCTCCTTTCTTAAAAACTGGTATCACATTAGCAACTTTCCAAAACTCTGGCACTCTGCCTGACTCTATTGATTTATTAAATATGATTGACAGTGGGTCACAAAGCTCCTCTTTGCATTCTTTCAGCACCCTGGCAAACACTTCATCCGGCCCTGGGGATTTGTTTGGTTTGAGTTTTACTATTTGTTTAAGAACATCCTCCCTGGTAACTGCTAAACTCGTCAACCTGTCCTCGTCCCCACCCACATAGACTTGTTCGGCTGAAGGCATATTGTTAAGTTCCTCTTTAGTAAATACAGATACAAAATATTTGTTAAAAATACTACTCATCTCTTCATCACTATCTGTTATTTGACCTGTCTCAGTTTTTAATGGACCTATCCTTTCCCTAGTCTTAGTTCGATATAACTGAAAAAACCCTTTAGGATTTGTCTTTGCTTGCCCTGCTATACGAACTTCATAGTTTCTTTTTGCTTTCCTTATCTCTTTTTAACATTTTTAACCAGTTGTACGAATTCCTGTTCTAAAGTGACCTCCCCATTTTTAATCCTTTTGTACCAAGCTCTCTTTTTACCTATAAGGTTCTTCAAATTCTTTGTTATCCACTTTGGGTCATTAGTAATCGATCTATTCAATTTGTGTGGTATACTACGTTCCTGTGCTTTGTTTAGAATATTCTTAAATAAGTTATATATTGAATCCACATCGAAATCCCCATTTACATCACCTATCGCTGGGTTCATGTCTCGCTCCAAGACCGGCCCACACCCCATACCCAAGACTTTCCAATCAATTTGACCCAAAAAGTTTCTTAGGCTATTAAAATCAGCTTTTCGAAAATCTGGCACTTTAACAGAATTTTCTCCTACAGGTCTATTCCATTCTATGCTAAATCTGATTTCTTTGTGATCACTGTTCCCTAGCTCACTCCCTATTTCGATGTCATTAATTTGTGTTTCCCTGTTAGTTAACACTAAATCTAAAATATTGTTTTCCCGTGTTGGTTCCTTAATGTGTTGCGTAAGAAAGCAATCGTCAATTAATTCTAGAAAATCTTCTGCTTCACTATTCCCTGTTTTGTTCAACCAGTTTATTCCACTAAAATTAAAGTCACCCATGACATAAATACTGTTAGATCTAGTTGCCCTAGATATTTCATCCCATAGATGTTTTGCTTCCATTCTGTCTAAATTTGGTGGCCTATATATAACTCCTATTGTAATATTATTTGCTTTTTCGTATAATTCTATCCAAATGGTTTCTGTGTGTGGCTCAGTTTTGATTCCCTCTTTGAGACTACATTTCAAATTGTCCCTAACGTATATGGCTACTCCACCTCCTCGTCTAATATATCTATCTGTGTGAAATAGTTTGAATCCATTTATTTGATATTCAGCTAATAGTTCCCTATTATCTACATTCATCCACGTTTCGGTAAGTGCAATAATATCTATTTTTTCTGTGCAGACAAGAGCATTTAATTCGTTAATTTTATTTCTTAGACTTCTACTGTTTGTGTAATATACCCTAAGTGAATTGTTATTTTGAGGCCCTTCTCTTTCCCTGATCATTTTGCCAATTCCTTTCTCCCGCAAACACATGCTTTTATTACCTCCTTCCTCCAAATCAATTCCCATACCTCTATCTACTAACAGTTTAAACCCAAACAAACACCTCTAACCACTTCTTCCAACGAGTTTGCAACAGCAACAACCCCAGCTCTCGATAGATGCACCCCATCACGAGCATACATTTCATTCCTTCCATAGAAGTGTTCCCAGTTGTCTATGAAAGATATTGCATTTGATTTGCAATATCTTTCCAGCCGGCAATTGACACCAAGTGCCCTCGACATCCATTCATTTCCCACTCCCTTTCTTGGAAGAATGCCACATATGATCGGGATTCCTCCCTTGCTCCTAACTAATTCTATTGCTGTCTTGAATCTTTGTATTAGTTCCTCACTCCTAACTCGCCCAACATCATTACCCCCTGCACTTAAACAAATAATGGGTTTGTTCCCATTTCCCTTCATAATATCATTCATGTTTCCAACAATATCACCAATTCCAGCTCCCGGATAGCACACCCTTAATCTGTTCCCCCTATCTCTGGCACAAAACGTTCTGTCTAAATATCTCACCTGAGAATCTCCCACAACCAAAATTCTCTTTGATTCTCCCTTTTCCTTACGAGCAGTTTGAGGGACCTGCGTTTCAATGTTCTTCGTTACTTTGCCTTTGGCTCCTCGTTGAGCAACAGGTTCACCACAGCACTCGTCCTCTAACACATCAAATGCGTTAGAAGTCCTTAGGCTAGGTGTCGGTTTTGCCAAGGTCTTCTTAAGACCCCTGTCTTTTACCACTTGCCAAGACGAGGTCTCCTCCTTTGTTACTTCCTGACGTTGCTTCAGCTGTCTAACCTCCTCCCGTAGTGAATCCAGCTCTGTCCTCAGAGCTCCAACTAGATTCACTAGTTCCTTTACTAATCCTTCCATTATTACTGCAATAACACTACTATAATCGGAGCTCCAGCTAACACAACCTCTCACTGTGACAGCACCTGACTGAATTTTGTACAGTATCTTAAGATACTTAAGATACTGCAATTTTCGTGGGGAGAACACCAGTTGATTGCTTTAAATTAGTCACTACTGTGCAGTACTGTATGCAAATTAATCTCCATGCATAGATGTTTTTTGTCAGGTGAATTGATGGTGAGAATAGAGCTGTAAGGAGATTAGCATTAGGCTGTTATAAATTGGCATACGAGATCTAAAGAAGTGTCTTGAAGACTTCGGTGATATCACATGATATCGTCGGTCTCAGGAAATAGTTATAAAAGTAATTAAGGGTTTGAATAACATTGTTGTATGATACCATAAAGTTAAGTCTGTAAGGCTGAGCGAAAACCGGTTATCAACACAATAGACTGAGGGGAAAGCAATGTTGCCAGCTGTTACACGAATTTAAAAACGTAAGTTCGGTTTCGATCCTATATGGAGCTAAATATTGTGTCACGTTACTCTCTGTATTTGTGATTTTAGCTCTATGTGATTGCTGGAATAGTATCTAGCGAAAACGTCAAGGTTAGGTTCAAGAGTGAAGCCCTGTTGAGGAAGACGGTTGCGAGATGTGGCAACAGCGCGAGCAGGCAGAGTGAACTGACAATCCTCATCAGAATTTGTACCTCATTTGACTAACTAGTCAAACATGGATACTAGAAATTAGTTTGTGTTCCTGGGGGCCTGATACACGAAGCAGTAACGCAAGCACTTACGAACCTGTCCATCTTTTCTCAACCTTTGGCGGCTTTGTTTACAATTATTAAACAGTTAATGAGCTCCGAAGCACCAGGAGGCTGTTTATAACAATAACAACAGTTGATTGGCAAGTTTTCATGCTTGTAAACTGTTTATTAAATGTAACCAAAGCCGTCAAAGATTGAGGAAAGATGTACACGTTCGTAAGTACTTGCGTAACTGCTTCGTGAATCTGACCCCAGTCGACCTTACACTTCAGTGGGGGGCACGCTCGACGGTTCTGAGACATTCTCCTAATAATACTTGAGTAGATCTGCTTGATGGGGTTCTGGGAGTTCTTCTACTTCCCAAGCCCGGCCCTTATAAGAGGAGAAGTGTCCTCTCTATTTTTCTTGTACTGCCGGGTTTTCAAGTTAATAAGTAATAAGGTTTTAAGTTATGAAGTAGTATCTGATTGATTGATTGATTGATGAAGATTAAGCCACCCAAAGAGGTGGCACGGGCATGAATAGTGTAAACCCGGTGATGATGTAGAATGATTAGGTTGATGTTGACCGGGGATGGTCGAAGGTTACTCGGTAATGGGCAGGAATTGGAGTACTAAACGTCCGCTGCTTTTCCTTAGTTTATTATAAAAATATATATCTCTTCTACGCGGGCCACGAACTAGCTTGGAGAGTGTGAGGGAGCTTGTGGTGACACTCAGACGCCCGGGGCTGTCTCTGAAGGTCTCAGCTCTGCAGGGCGCAGAGCAGAAGAGTGTATTAAAATCTGCTGACAACGTTCTTGATACCTATTAAGTTGTTTAGCTTACGAGGGTATTAGGTCACCCTATGTTTGTGTCCATCGCGCCTAACTGGCGTCCAACACCGCCCGGCACGCTATCATCGGCGTCCTCGGCGATCTGCTTGACTGACAAATTTGACAATCCCTGGGCGTGTACCTAACTAGCATTATATTCAGTGATTTACCTATAGTGGTCGTAAACAAACAAGCTTATTTTTGAGACGTCCAACAATAACCCGTTGTTGTTGTTTAAGATTCGCTACTTGGAACAAAATTTTCAAGTAGCACGGGCTATGGTGAGCCCGTAGTAGACTTGCCTGGCACAGGAGCGGTGCTGTAACTGTCAGGAGAACCGCATGACTAGCCTGTTGTTGTTGTTGTTAAAGATTTAGCAACTCAGGACGAAGTGTCCATGTAGCACGGGCTATGGTGAGCCCGTAAGACTAGCCTGTGTAAGTGTTGTGTTATATAGTGAGCTGGAGGGGTTATACATATAGTCACATGTGTCATGTCACTGGCCTGCTACACCTAACTATTCTGTTTACCGGAGCGGGAATTGACTGCCACAGTTTTGAGGAATTTGTATAAATTCACCAATGTATTTTTGCACTATTTTCTCTAGGTATTATTATTATTATATTTTCTTGTTTACATCTACGTCTTACTGCCCTTGTCTCTCTAGTCCAACTTCTAATAAAAGACCATAATTGATTAACTATAAATTTATTGATCCACAAGCGACTTGAGAATGGTCCAGGACGGACCGTAACGTCGTCGTCCCTTCACCTTCTAGTGTGTGGTCTGGTCAATATAAATATATTCACCATCAGACTGAATTGGGGCCCCGGGTCTTTAGAGTAAACTATGAGTAAACTAAATGGTCATAATTTATAGCTACAAAAAAAAACATCCCCTGTAACCCATGTTGACAAAAGTTCAACACACTTTTTTTATTCATTTAAATATTTTGTTCTGTCAGTCATTGTAACACTAGAGGGCGTGGTGCATAGTCCTGCATCCCTCCAACCCCCCACCCTCCCTCCAACACCCCACCCCCCCTCCAACACCACCCCCCCCCCCTTCCAACCCCCCACCCCCCCTCCAACACCCCACCCCCCCAGCTCTCACCATCTTTCAAATTAACCAACTGCTCGTTAATCTATCAGCTACCCCCCCACCCATGTTTATGAATGGAAACACTTGACTCACAATGGATTACTGTTCGAACGCTTTCGAACGTTGTCGAAGAGCGCTTCACTTGCCCTTGTTGTTCGGCGCACGGCTCCTACCTAAAGGCTTCGTCTATGTACTGCATATACAAATAATTGCCAACAGAACCAAAACTCTCAACTAAGCCTTACCCTGCACGAAATTATAATATTAATTTATATTCGACAACATACGCTTGATGGTCACACAGTACGTTAAAATTGACGTATGGGTCTTTAGCGGGGGGTCGAACTCGGCTTAGAGGAGCACATCCTAAGTATGGAGTATTAAGAGGAGAGAGTGAATATACCAACAGTTCGATACCCCGACACCAGAGTTGAATATCCACACTCACAGTTCCTGCCCAATAAACTCGCCCCTCGAGGCAAAATTTAAAAAAAAATAAATTTAATTCATGCCCATTCATAATCTAGTCCCAATTTCCGAGCTGAAGCCTATAGTATATTCTCAAGACTATTTTGTGAGCTTATCTCATACCTGAGAACGCGAACACACAACATAATCTCAAGTCTCAATAATTTTCTAAATATTACACCGCGTCCATTGTTAAGACAGCCTTACTTTATCGTAATTACCGAAGGCTAAGAAGGAGCAATCACTATATAGCCACCCAGCAGGAGCTGACAACGGATGAGCGTTTAGCAGCCCAATGTGTAGGCGAGGCTGGCCAGGAGCCAGCACCACTACGCCCGCCCTCTCCCCCCTCTCTCTCTCTCTCTCTCTCTCTCTCTCTCTCTCTCTCTCTCTCTCTCTCTCTTCCTCACAAGGAGTCAAGAACCTGCACTCATTATCTTACCCCCACAAAAAACTCTCAAGCCACACCCTTCCTTAGACATATATATATATATATTATATATATATATTATATATATATATATATATATATTATATATATAATGTCGTACCTAGTAGCCAGAACGCACTTCTCAGCCTACTATGCAAGGCCAGATTTGCCTAATAAGCCAAGTTTTCATGAATTAATTGTTTTTCAACTACCTAACCTACCTAACCTAACCTAACCTAACTTTTCGGCAACATAACCTAACCTAACCTATAAAGATAGGTTAGGTTAGGTAGGGTTGGTTAGGTTCGGTCATATATCTACGTTAATTTTAACTCCAATGAAAAAAATTGACCTAATACATAATGAAATGGGTAGCTTAATCATTTCATAAGAAAAAAATTTGAGAAAATATATTATTTCAGAAAAACTTGGCTTATTAGGCAAATCGGCCATTGCATAGTAGGCCAAAAAGTGAGTTCTGGCTACTAGGTATGACATATATATATATATATATATATATGATATAGCTCAGTGATGTAATGTTGATATTTAAGACTTCCTGTTCACAGATTAGGTTCATGATGAGTGTGTGTCGGCTTTGTGTTGTGAGCACTCACAATGGTCTCAATTACTACTAGGCTACAACTCTTGTGTTTACAGAATATCACACACGATGTTTACACAACATGACACTAAATGTTTGCTTACATAACACCACACATGCGCACGTTTACAGAATATCCAGCCTAATAAGACAATAGAAATCCTCAGATTAGGCAAAATTGTAATTCATTTTGTCAATAAAGATGTTAATAATAAATAATCCTCTTCTTTTGGTAGTACTTACAGTAACGACGAGCACCATAGTACATATACCGACATACAACGCAATTAGAAAGTAGAAATCGGTACTATTGAATTTGAACTAACGAGAAAATGATTTCCTATTTATGTTGCAAAGAAAATCTAAACTAACCTCACCTTCCTACGCCTAATACACGCTATCTCAGGCCTAATATAGTACATATATCTACTATACTAAGCCTAGGAATATTTAAGTTAGTTCTTTTAGACTCATTTTTCGAACTCTGAATAGTACAAAAATCTATTAATTGCTTTAACCACATAAGTATCTTCATAAGAAACACCAGTATATATATATATATATATATATATATATATATATATATAAATCTCCTCAATTTATGCCACAACAAAAGTTACCATCAATTATATCTACGACAGTCTATAAAACCCAAGAGGGTAATAATTTACTGAATTATGTATAAGATCATAAATTAAAATTTCCCGCTCAAAGAAAATGACTCGCGAGAAATTAATTTTAATAAGAGTAAATCAAAAGATTTTTGAGTTAGTGGTCAATCTTCAGGAGACAGAAAGTTGCTGGTTGATGGCATAGAAAACGTCAATTTTACGCTGCGTTTTTTATTTATTTTTAATCAAGTTAATAATACATATTGGTCGATTCCGTTAAAAATGGGACGTATTGGAAACTGTACACCTGTCACCGTATGTTATGATTTAACATTGTATTTTGTTGTTGTTTAAGATTCGCTGCTCGGAACAAAAGTTACAAGAAGCACGGGCTATGGTGATCCCGTAAACTGCCTTATTAATACAGTTATCTTGTAAAGAAGTGTTTACTGCTTGACCAACGGCGACCTCTGTACATGTACAGTACGCCTCTCAGTACTGGTCAGACTATCTCTGCTGTACTCCAACGATTTAACAGAATAAATAGGTTCGTCCTGATCAATATTTGTTGACGTCGTGAAACTAAAGTTGTTTAAAACAATATTTGTAATAGATTCCAAACCCAGATAATTGATGGGACAAGAAAACAAGTTTAAGACGACGTAAGAAAAGCCCAAAGTAAGGGAGAGATGTCTTCCTGAATGAGGGAAGGTTATCTTGAGATGATTTCGGGGCTTAGCGTCCACGCGGCCCGATCCTCGACTAGGTCTCCTTTTTGTTACACCTCCCCCCCCCCAGGGAGCAGCCCGTAGCAGCTGTCTAATTCCCAAGTACCTATTTACTCCTAGGTGAACAGGTACATTAATGTGAAAGAAACTCTGCCCATTTGTTTCGGCCTCCGCCGGGAATCGAACCCGGGCCCTTAGGACTACGACCCCGGAGCGCTGTCCACTCAACCGCGAGGCCCCTAAATGTGTGTGTACTCATCTAGTTGTGATTTCGGGGGTTGAGCTTCGGCTCTCGAGTCCTGCCTCTCAACCTTCAAGCATCAGGTGACTCAACGTGTGTACTCACTTAGTTGTGCTTGCGGGGATTGAGCTCTGCTCTTTCGGCCCGCCTCTCAACTGTCCATCAACCGTTTCTACTACTATTTTGTTTTTCACACACCACACACATACACCCCAGGAAGCAACCCGTGACAGCTGACTAACTCCCAGGTACCTATTTACTGCTAGGTAACAGGGGCATAGGGGTGAAAGAAACTCTGCCCATTGTTTCTCAACGGCGCCCGGGATCGAACCCAGGACCACAGGATCACGTGTGTAGCGTGCTGTTCGCTCGGCCACCGGCTCCCCATGTACTCACCTAGTTGTACTCACCTAGTTGTGCTTGCGGGGGTTGAGCTCTGGCTCTTTGGTCCCGCCTCTCAACCGTCAATCAACAGGTGTAGAGGTTCCTGAGCCTACTGGGCTCTATCATATCTACACTTGAAACTGTGTATGGAGTCAGCCTCCACCACATCACTTCCTAATGCATTCCATTTGTCAACCACTCTGACACTAAAAAAGTTCTTTCTAATATCTCTGTGGCTTATTTGGGCACTCAGTTTCCACCTGTGTCCCCTTGTGTGTGCGTGCGTGTGTGTGTGTGTGTGTGTGTGTGTGTGTGTGTGTGTGTGTGTGTGTGTGTGCGTGCGTGCGTGCGTGTGTGTGTGTGTGTGTGTGTGTGTGTGTGTGTGTGTGCGAGTGTGTGTTTATTATTTGTATTTATATTNAGAAGGTCATCGACTAAGGTCCTGGTAAGAGATCACTGACCTGAAGAGAATGGATGAGAGGATTGAAGCCGCCAGCTCAATTCGACTACTATCGAGACATTGGCCTAATTTAGGAGACCACAATCGACTTGAGAATGGTCCAGGACGGACCGAAACGTCGTCGTCCCTTCACTTTGAGTGAGTGGTTTGGTGAACATATTTCAGCAACGTTATTGTGACTTCCCGTCGGCAATAGGCCTTAAATCGCAAAACGGCTGCTTCTAGCTCTCAATTGCAGGAGACCAAAACTGTTTTTCACACTTTTTCACACTAATGATACACTTATGATGGGATATTGGTTATTATTCGCTTGTCATTAGACGAGAACTCCTGGATGAATTTTAAGAAAGTAGAACTGTGCAAACTGGAACTAGCAGGTCATTGTTCATCATAATGAAATGTGTGAAGTAAAACATGTGTATGGGGCAAGTAACAAAGTCAGTAGACTAACAGATGTTGTCACAGCTCGTATAAGACTTGGCTACAAGTATCTCTGGCAGTTCGGCTTGTATGATCTAGATGAAGTAAAGTGTAAAGTGTGTGGACAAAGACAGGGACACACACTCGAACACTATATCTTGGAATGTAGTAAAATTGAGCCATTTAGAGATAAATCTAAGCTCACACTGTATGATATGGCAACCTATCTTATTACCATGGATAAATTACCTGAAATCCTTGCACTGTATCCACATTTCGCTTCCAGTAGATGAACGACATATGAGATTAAGAAACAAGTAGTGTATTGTGAGGACTAATAATAAACAGAAGCTCCCCTATGACTCTGTAATGTCCCATTGGTCAAACAATTATGTATTAGTGATAAGGCCTACCATTAATGTATGATGACTTACTGTAAATATGTAGCTCTTGAAATAGAACATTCTCTGTAACTAGCTGACATTGTAACTATAAGGTGTGAAGGATAGATGAAACTGTTTATGAAATAATCTAAGATGAGTCTGATAAAGACCTTTTGTGCCCTCTGTAATGCTTTTTTGCGCTACCGCTCACAGGATGAGTATGGGGTGCACAATAAACTAGCTGCCTTCGGCGGCAACAATCAAATCAATATTCGCTTCGCTGAATAACAATGTTTCAAGTGATATTGGTTTTTTTGCCTCAGATTGGGTGGTTACTTTGATGAGATTCGATATAAAACTTTAAGAAAGGAGTACAACTCTCACACCAGCAGCGTCAAGCGCAGCAGAAGGCAGCCACAAGGGACTGACAGACACAAATGAAACACCTTGGAAGACCTGTGATGCAAGTGTTCCGATCTACACGGAACACTTGACAAAGAAGAAGTAGTTTACCATCCACACTGCTATAATTTATTGTTTAAACGCTCAAGGCTCAAAAAAAACTACTTTGTAGAGTTTGAGTAGCAGAAACGGAGGCGACCAATCTGGCGGCCTGTGCACAACTCCAGTGTGGAATACAACATGTGTGGAATACAACATGTGTGGAATACATGTGTGGAATACATCATGTGTGGAATACATCATGTGTGGAATACATCATGTGTGGAATACATCATGTGTGGAATACATCATGTGTGGAACATCATTGTGGAATACATCATGTGTGGAATACATCATGTGTGGAATACACCATGTGTGGAATACATCATGTGTGGAATACACCATGTGTGGAACACACCATGTGTGGAATACACCATGTGAGGAACACACCATGTGAGGAACACACCATGTGTGGAACACTCATGTGTGGAACACACCATGTGTGGAATACACCATGTGTGGAACACACCATGTGTGGAATACACCATGTGTGTGTCAACTTTGAGAGAGAAAATATACAATCCCTTTCAACATTACCTCGCAGAATTCCCACAGCGACTTAACTTCCCACCGCCTGAGTTGACCGAGTTGATATATGCTAAACTCCGTCAATATTATCTGAATATATGACCACGACGATATACTGGACCTGTACCTAAGATATACTGTGATATATATATATATATATATCACTTATGTTATATAATCACGTCTGCAGTGATTGAGTGCTCAATAACTCCATAGTTTCTATAGGTGTGGGTGTGTGTGTGTGTGGTGTGTGTGTGTGTGTGTGTGTGTGTGTAAATATATATACAAAGTAGATATATACAAGCTGATTAAGAGTTGCATGTCACCTTCGTATAAAACACGTCATCAAATCATGTTGATGATACGATTGATGTTGGTGTTGGTACTACAGTACCAACAACCAAGGTGGGGGGGGGGTGAACGTAGGTGTACAGAGTACATCAACAATCAATAGCTCCACTAACCTCCTGTATTTTCATGCCGAGGCAAGACTTCATCATTTGGCAAGAACTCATCAATGTTGCACATCACAAACTCTCCTCCACTTAGCTTCTATTGACAACTATAGCACCAGCAAATACACGGCTACACTCCCTCAATCATCAACCGAATCACACACACGCACACACACCTTCCACCAGACATAACCCACGCCGCCATCAATGATTGCAAACGTAGATTGTTGGACATACGCGCCAGTGGAACCTATGTTCCACTGTCCATCTCGTGCCATGGACACACACATAGGGTGACATAGGGATAACACACACAGGTATCAACATAGGTATCAACATCACACACACAGGTATCAACATAGGTATCAACATCACACACACAGGTATCAACAATGTAGCAATTGGACATAGGCGCCAGTGACGTGCCATGGACACACCATAGGGTGACATAGGTACCACACACACACAGGTATCAACATAGGTATCAACATCACACACACAGGTATCAACAATGTAGCAAAGTGACTATATATAAGAGATATTGTCTATAGTTCAACAGGACCTCCATTGGCACACGAGTCAAACGGGTTGGCGACAGGTTTTCACCTCACAGGATGAAATAAGAGATATGTTAGTAGGTTGTGATAATGAATAATGAAGTGTGTACAATCTCCTTCGAGTGTGACTTGATTGGAGGATGACAGGCAGTGCTCAGAGAGGTGGTTGTGGTGGTGGTGGGAACGACCGTACAGCCCTGATAGTGTAGTAGTGGTGGTGGTAACGACTGCAGCATTAATTGTGATAATTGCGTTTATTTTCAACCTTTTCCGAGTTCTCTTTTACCGTCTCAAGAAGACGTGTTAAGTAATTGACGGAAACGTCAACATCTATCAACTTAACGAATTTATGACCTCTCGACGTGTGGTTGCTGACGCTAACAAGTTGATATCTGCCATTCAAATGACGGCGGATATCACCAGCACGATAACACATCGGCCTCGCATACGCCGCCGATGCTATTCTTTCGATGTGGGCTTCAGGAGACAGGTTTGGTGTCAGTACCAACATGAACATAATATCTGGGGCGTGGTTTATAACCCCCCCCCACCTCTCCCAAGAACCCCCCACCTCTCCCAAGAACCCCCACCTCTCCCAGGAACCCCCCACCTCTCCCAAGAACCCCCCACCTCTCCCAGGAACCCCCCACCTCTCCCAAGAACCCCCCACCTCTCCCAAGAACCCCCACCTCTCCCAAGAACCCCCCACCTCTCACAAGAACCCCCCACCTCTCACAAGAACCCTTCACCTCTCACAAGAACCCCCCACCTCTCCCAGGAACCCTCCACCTCTCCCAAGAACCCTTCACCTCTCCCAAGAACCCTCCACCTCTCCCAGGAACCCTCCACCTCTCCCAGGAACCCTCCACCTCTCCCAAGAACCCTCCACCTCTCCCAAGAACCCTCCACCTCTCCCAGGAACCCTCCACCTCTCCCAGGAACCCTCCACCTCTCCCAAGAACCCTCTACCTCTCCCAGGAGCCCTCCACCTCTCCCAAGAACCCTCCACCTCTCCCAGGAACCCTACACCTCTCCCAAGAACCCTCCACCTCTCCCAAGAACCCCCCACCTCTCCCAGGAACCCCCCACCTCTCCCAGGAACCCTACACCTCTCCCAAGAACCCTCCACCTCTCCCAAGAACCCCCCACCTCTCCCAAGAACCCCCCACCTCTCCCAGAACCCCCACCTCTCCCAGGAACCCCCCACCTCTCCCAAGAACCCTCCACCTCTCCCAGAACCCTCCACCTCTCCCAGGAACCCTCCACCTCTCCCAGAACCCCCCACCTCTCCCAAGAACCCTCCACCTCTCCCAAGAACCCCCCACCTCTCCCAAGAACCCCCCACCTCTCCCAGGAACCCCCCACCTCTCCCAAGAACCCCCCACCTCTCCCAAGAACCCTCCACCTCTCCCAGGAACCCTCCCACCTCTCCCAAGAACCCCCCACCTCTCCCAAGAACCCCCCACCTCTCCCAAGAACCCTCCACCTCTCCCAAGAACCCTCCACCTCTCCCAAGAACCCCCCACCTCTCCCAAGAACCCCCCACCTCTCCCAAGAACCCTCCACTGCTCCACAAACCCCCTCCACAAACCCCTCCACCGTCCGGAGCAGCCGTGCTGCTGGGGCTCCTGAAGTCATGTCATGCTTCCCGCCAACAAATATCACTCATGGAAGACCTGTGGAGCGAGTCTAACAAAACCTAAACAGAGAACGGTAATTGACGCAAGTAAGTGTTGCCAAAAAGCTTACCCCTGCCAGCACGAGAGTGGTGGCAGCCACCACGCGAGAACAGACATCTTTACTAAAACACACAATGTTTTCAGCTCCCGCCTCCAGCCGCTCAGTTAAATGTCAAAATGATCTCAAGAAGCTTTTACGGGCAAACTCTTGCGATCAATAACCTCGACGTGTTCCATTTTCACCTGGATACATTTATAGCTGAAGATATAACGGTAAGTCCTGCTGACCAATAAACTCGCTTAAATAAAATTTGAAATTTTTGAAATTTTTAAATTTTAAATTTAACGGTAACGGCTACTGCCACCATCTTATGGCTACCAGGCAAGATTGTTATATGTCTTAGATGTACAATAAGAAGATTGTCAGCTTCCAGGTCATTGCTACTCAAATGAATAAGAAATCAGGAAATTTCCATATACAAGATAATTCCATTTTTATTTACGGGGCTTGAGATAGCGGGCGCCATGCTCCATCTCTCTCAGTCAGACGGCGGAGATCCGGTGATAACCAGAGAATGGCGCCCAGGATGACATTATTAGGCAGCCTAGCGTTGGGAGGCTCGATAACAGCGCCATCTGTCTATGGCTAACACCACCTCCACACCTCCACCATCACCCTAGTACATCTACACCTAGTGGTGTGGCACTTGGGCGTGGGGTGAAGAGTACCCATGGGCGTGGGGTGAAGGAGTGACCATGGGCGTGGGGTGAAGGAGTGCCCATGGGCGTGGGGTGAAGGAGTGCCCATGGGCGTGGGGTGAAGGAGTGACCATGGGCGTGGGGTGAAGGAGTGACCATGGGCGTGGGGTGAAGGAGTGCCCATGGGCGTGGGGTGAAGGAGTGCCCATGGGCGTGGGGTGAAGGAGTGCCCATGGGCGTGGGGTGAAGGAGTGCCCATGGGCGTGGGGTGAAGGAGTGCCCATGGGCGTGGGGTGAAGGAGTACCCATGGGCGTGGGGTGAAGGAGTGACCATGGGCGTGGGGTGAAGGAGTACCCATGGGCGTGGGTGAAGGAGTGCCCATGAGTGTGGGGTTGAAGGAGTGCCCATGGCGTGGGGTGAAGGAGTGCCCATGGGCGTGGGGTGAAGGAGTGCCCATGGGCGTGGGGTGAAGGAGTACCCATGGGCGTGGGGTGAAGGAGTGACCATGGGCGTGGGGTGAAGGAGTACCCATGGGCGTGGGGTGAAGGAGTGCCCATGAGTGTGGGGTTGAAGGAGTGCCCATGGGCGTGGGGTGAAGGAGTGCCCATGGGCGTGGGGTGAAGGAGCTTGGGTATGATACGATGGGGGGTGAGGATATCCGTGTTGGTTTAAGACTTCTTCTTATGGACCAAAATGCATTATTCTGACACTAAATTAAGACTGATGCGGGTGTACCGAGACCTCACACTCGAATGTAACTGACAACGATCTCCCATGAGGAGAGGTGGGTAATTGGGAGGCACGCGTGTGCGGCGACCAAGATGCGTGCTTGCGTGCGTGAGAGAGAGAGAGAGAGAGAGAGAGAGAGAGAGAGAGAGAGAGAGAGAGAGAGAGAGAGAGAGAGAGAGAGAAACCTCAGGGACACCAATGAGGCGGTTTGATCGGTTGAAATTCTTATTTAAAAGCCTAACCGTTCAAACTGCTCGCTTGCCATATCGACAGTTGGTTGGTGCACGTTTCTCATATGTAACTTCAACCCAGAACATGCTATGCCACAACAGTCATTACGGGCTAATATCCGCTTATTGCCACTGAATTGTCCCCTCAGGCTTCAAATGGAGAAAGATGAACTCTTCGGTAAATCGAATAAAATCATCACATTACTGGTTGTTTTTGTTGCTAAATTCACCTCAATTATGATGATTTACTGAGCGATTTTTGCCACAGGGGGAGTGAGGGGGTGATTATACCACTCTTATATATGAAGTCAACCGCTGTGGCCCTCTTGTTGGTGGGTATATATGGAGGAAAAATGACGAAGTCAAAAGCCTCTTGTGGAAGATGTAAATGTGTCGGGAGGAGAGTGCGGTGTATGTATCTGTCTGTGTCTGCTCCT
This sequence comes from Procambarus virginalis, assembly GCA_020271785.1. Taxonomy (NCBI): domain Eukaryota; kingdom Metazoa; phylum Arthropoda; class Malacostraca; order Decapoda; family Cambaridae; genus Procambarus; species Procambarus virginalis. The sequence continues at coordinate 63,993 of WNGS01163356.1, read as the reverse complement.
TTGCTATCTATTGGAGGCATTCATGCTGTCAATTTTATCTTTACTGTCTGAGGTGGTGTCTCTCTAGAGGCTTTCTGCCTGTCTAATCTCACTCTCTGCCAGCCAGTTCGGTCAGTCAGTCAGTCTGCCTCTTGTTTGTTTTTGTCCTGTCTGTCTGTCCGTCCGCCTGACAGTCTCTCTTCTTATCTCGCTTGCAGTGCTCTTGACTAGGCTACCTACCCAGCACGCAAGCACAGCTGGCGGCCTCACTAATGATAATACCAGCGACAAACAGGAGTTGTAGTGATGGTTTGTGTGTCACCTTCACCTGCTCGGCCCCTGCTGTAAATCACCTGCTGCCCTTGTACTTCATGCCTGTAAATCACCTGCTGGCTCCTATCTCATGACTGTAAGTCCCCTGCTGGTCTTGGCCCTCACGACTGTAAATCACCTGCTGGTCTTGGCCCTCACGACTGTAAATCACCTGCTGGACTTGGCCCTCATTACTGTAAATCACCTGCTGGACTTGGCCCCTCATGACTGTAAATCACCTGCTGGACTTGGCCTCAGGAAACCACCAAGTCCCCCAGCCCTTCGTAGCTTTAACACTACCGACACCGACACCGGAAGCCGACACCAGCTATAGGAGGCCGCCAGCCACTCTCACGGGCTCACCATAGCCCGTGCTACTTGGAACTTTTTGTTCCCAGTAGCTGAATCTATAGCAACAACATCCCCCCCCCCCCATCCCCTTCAACACGTCCTCTTAAGCCTTCAAGTCGGCAGGTGGAAGCCGATATAGACACAAGTTGGGTTGGTCCACTTAGCAACTTGGTCAGCCTCGCTGCGGGAATGTAAGGGTGGGAGGCTTCGCCTGGCGTAACTTTGAACTTGAAATAAGTTTATTGAGGTAAAATACACACAAAGGGATGAGGTAGCTCAGCTATTCTCACCCCGTCCAGTACGTGTTTATATATATATATATATATATATATATATATATATTATATATATATATATATGTCGTACCTAGTAGCCAGAACGCACTTCTCAGCCTACTATGCAAGGCCCGATTTGCCTAATAGGCCAAGTTTTCATGAATTAATTGTTTTTCGACTACCTAACCTACCTAACCTAACCTAACTTTTTCTGCTACCTAACTAACCTAACCTATAAGATAGGTTAGGTTAGGTAGGGTTGGTTAGGTTTGGTCATATATCTACATTAATTTTAACTCCAATACAAAAAAATTGAGCTCATACATAATGAAATGGGTAGCTTTATCATTTCATAAGAAAAAAATTAGAGAAAATTTATAATTCAGGAAAACTTGGGCTTATTAGGCAAATCGGGCCTTGCATAGTAGGCCAAAAAGTGAGTTCTGGCTACTAGGTACGACATATATATATATATATATAATATATATATATATATATATTATATATATATATATATATATATATATATATATATATATATNTCCACAAGCCGATCTCAGGGTTATGGCAGCAGGTCCACAGGCGACTCCGGCAGAAGGTCACTAAGCTTAACCTGCCTCATTGTCAACCCGTATCATCTTCGACCCGCCTCGCCCTCGACTCGTGTGTCACCCTCGACCGCCTCGCCCTCGACCGCCTCACCCTCGACCCGCCTCACCCTCGACCCGCCTCACCCTCGACCCGCCTCGCCTTCAACCCGCCTCGCCCTCGACTCGTGTGTCACCCTCGACCTGCCTCACCCTCGACCCGCCTCGCCCTTGACCCGTGTCACCCTCGACCGCCACACCCTCGTTCATCCTGCCTCGACCTGCCTCTGCTTTTCCTCTTGATCGCCTTCGCCACTCAGTAGTGTCTCCCGTCTGCCTCTACTATTCTGACGTTCCTTCTATACAGTTTACAAAAAACAATTATGCTCATACAGTGAGCACACACACACACCTTGTTCAGTGTCAGAGTAGTTACAGATGGAATGCATTAGGAAGTGATGTGGTGGAGGCTGACTCCTACACAGTTTCAAGTGTAGATATAGAGATATAGGTGTAGATGTCTGCCCGAAACGCTGCGCGTACTAGTGGCTTTACAAGACTGTAATTACCATTTTATGTATCCACACATTCCCATGTACCTTCTTGTATATGCATAAATAAATAAATAAATAAATATGATAGAGCCCAACAGGCTCAGGAATCTGTACAACTGTTGATTGACGGTTGAGGCGCGGGACCAAAGAGCCAGAACTCAACCCCGCAAGCACAACTAGATTATTACAACTAGGTGAGTACACACACACACACTGGGTACCCACATGAGCCACAGAGACGTTAGAAGGAACTTTTTCAGTGTCAGAGTAGTTAACAGATGGAATACATTAGGCAGTGATGTGGTGGAGGCTGACTCCATACACAGTTTTAAATGTAGATATGATAGAGCCCAGTAGGCTCAGGAACCTGTACACCAGTTGATTGACAGTTGACAGGCGGGACCAAAGAGCCAGAACTCAACCCCCGCAAGCACAACTAGATTATTACAACTAGGTGAGTACACACACACACACACACACACACACACTCATCTGGGAGAGGACATAACCCCTAATCCAATACCAGAGGCCCACATTATCAGACTAACATCAGCGACGTGTCCCGAAGTAGCCCGGCGCGTCCGGGCAGTCTTCAGGAATGTCGACACTGGTAGCCGACTGCCTGTCTAACACAACCTACGTGAGAACCGTTCAGGATTATGCAGCCCCCAGCAACGAGCTGACCTCCGCTTGTAAAAACACACAGCTTGAAAAGGAGTGGAAAATATGCACCGACGATATAGTTCCCAAACAGAGGGGACTGAGCTACAAAGACAGCCTGACTCGCATCTCTGGATAAGATCAGCATCCTTTTGAGTGGGAGATGATCAGCGGGAGATGATTACGGACCCGTGACCAGCGGGTGTGTAGACCTTACTGAGGAGACCAGCCACCACTGGACCATCAGGCCAGCCATACCACTGGACCATCAGACCAGCCACCACTGGACCATCAGACCAGCCACCACTGGACCATCAGACCAGCCACCACTGGACCATCACACCAGCCACCACTGGACCATCAGACCAGCCACCACTGGACCATCAGACCAGCCACCACTGGACCACCAGGCCAGCCACCACTGGACCATTAGACCAGCCACCACTGGACCACCAGGCCAGCCACCACTGGACCACCACACCAGCCACCAATGGACCATCAGACCAGCCACCACTGGACCATCAGACCAGCCACCACTGGACCATCAGACCAGCCACCACTGGACCATCAGACCAGCCACCACTGGACCATCACACCAGCCACCACTGGACCATCACACCAGCCACCACTGGACCATCACACCAGCCACCACTGGACCATCACACCAGCCACCACTGGACCATCAGACCAGCCACCACTGGACCATCAGACCAGCCACCACTGGACCATCAGACCAGCCACCACTGGACCATCAGACCAGCCACCACTGGACCATCAGACCAGCCACCACTGGACCATCACACCAGCCACCACTGGACCATCAGACCAGCCACCACTGGACCATCAGACCAGCCACCACTGGACCATCAGACCAGCCACCACTGGACCACCAGGCCAGCCACCACTGGACCATCAGACCAGCCACCACTGGACCATCAGACCAGCCACCACTGGACCACCAGGCCAGCCACCACTGGACCACCACACCAGCCACCAATGGACCATCAGACCAGCCACCACTGGACCATCAGACCAGCCACCACTGGACCATCAGACCAGCCACCACTGGACCATCACACCAGCCACCACTGGACCACCAGACCAGCCACCACTGGACCATCAGACCAGCCACCACTGGACCATCAGACCAGCCACCACTGGACCAACAGACCAGCCACCACTGGACCATCAGACCAGCCACCACTGGACCATCACACCAGCCACCACTGGACCATCACACCAGCCACCACTGGACCATCACACCAGCCACCACTGGACCATCACACCAGCCACCACTGGACCATCAGACAAGCCACCACTGGACCACCACACCAGCCACCACTGGACCATCACACCAGCCACCACTGGACCATCACACCAGCCACCACTGGACCATCACACCAGCCACCACTGGACCATCACACCAGCCACCACTGGACCATCACACCAGCCACCACTGGACCATCACACCAGCCACCACTGGACCACCACACCAGCCACCACTAGACCATCACACCAGCCACCACTGGACCACCACACCAGCCACCACTGGACCATCACACCAGCCACCACTGGACCATCACACCAGCCACCACTGGACCACCAGACAAGCCACCACTGGACCATCAGACCAGCCACCACTGGACAGAACACAGTTTTACTGGCCAAAATTACACACCAGCTTTGGCTCCTTGACCGCTGCCGCACGATCAGTCAAGCCGCCGACATCTTGACCACGGCGACAGCCCCCAGCCCCCCCACTCTACCCTCAACAGCCGCAGGTATACCTTAAGTATACCTGAAGTATACCTTAAGTATACCTTAAGTATACCTTAAGTATACCTTAAGTATACCTTAAGTATACCTGGAGGATACCTGAAGTATACCTAAAGTATACCTGGAGTATACCTAAAGTATACCTGGAGCATACCTCGAGGATACCTAAAGTATACCTAAAGGATATCTAAAGTATACCTAAAGTATATCTGGAGTATACCTCGAGGATACCTGAAGTATACCTGAAGGATACCTAAAGCATACCTGAAGTATACCTGAAGCTAGTTCTGGCGTTCTCCCACTCCACAAGCTCGACCGGTAGACCAGGTTTGCATTTCAGACACCCTGGTTTAAACAGACTGTTGTGGGCAGCGGCCCGCGCCATATACATATATATATACCCACCCTTCCTTCCCCCACCCCCCCTGCCCACGGAGCCCACCAAGTCACACTAACGGGGTTTAAGATATACGCCGCCCAGACCACGCGACAGAAAAGAGACAGACACGACGATATGCGACGTTTCGGTCCGTCTTAAGACCATAATCAGGTCACTACACGTCGTGACGATGGTCCGAGAAGAGACCGAAACGTCGCCGCTCGTTCAAGTGGCATAAATGACCCCTCAGCCTCGCCCAGGTCCTGTCTAACGCGGTCTGGCTCTCAGGTCCTGTCCAATATGGCGAGAGGTAACTGGTAAATTGTTATTTAGAGTACTAGTAATAGAACAAGGCTGTTGGAGGTCCCCAATAACGGTACAAGGCTGTTGCAGGTCACCAGTAACGGTACAAGGCCTGTTGCAGGTCACCAACAACGGTACAAGGCTGTTGGAGGTCAACAACGGTACAAGGCTGTTGCAGGTCACCAACAACGGTACAAGGCTGTTGCAGGTCACCAACAACGGTACAAGGCTGTTGGAGGTCACCAATAACGGTACAAGGCTGTTGCAGGTCACCAACAACGGTACAAGGCTGTTGGAGGTCACCAACAACGGTACAAGGCTGTTGGAGGTCACCAACAACGGTACAAGGCTGGTACAACGGTGCAATCAACTTATATGAACTTAAGCTCCAATATTTTGATCAATAAGCTCAAAATGTGTCTGTGTATAAGTCACGTATGTGTGTGTTTTCTTGTTTGTGTGTTTGTTTTTGAGTGTGGGTGTTTGTGTTCCTCGTTTGCATTTCCCGTCTACGAATCAATAACCTTAAAATCACAATTCAATCACAAACCGTACACAATACGTAGTTACTGAATGGCAAATACATTAATTTAAAACAAAAGAATATGTGCTTCAAGTCAACACACACACACACACACACACACACACACACACACACACACACACACACACACAACGTGAAAAAGGTTATGGTGTGTGTGTGTTTTATGAGGTAAAACAAATGACTGTATTGGTTAAAAGGAGTCCGTTGTGACCTATTAACCGGCCAAGCTTAGTAACCGTCGCGCGGGAAATTCAAATAACAAAGAAAATGCGGGAAAAATACTCGCGTTTAAAAAAATTTGGTTCAAACATACAATTTCTATAATAATTATCATGTAGTTATAATATAATTATGGAAGGTGATCGGTACATAAACTGGTCTGAAAAATAACTCTTGAAATAATAAAAAGGTCTGAAATAATGAGCTCTTGACCTACGTAACTTAACTTTTATAGGGTGCCTGGGGGTCCTGTGACCAGCTGCCACCGGGGTCCCGTGACCTGCCAGCGGGGTCCTAGCTGTGACCTGCCGCCGGAACACCACAGGAACACCACAGGAACACCACAGGAACACAGGAACACCGCCCCAGTAGCCTCCGCTGCTACCAGTGTCGACGCCCGGAGCTCCAGCGCGCTTCTTCATATCTTACGCTAAACAACATACAGTAATTGGAAGGCGCGGAGCAAACTATGTGATTAGGTCCGGGGAGGTAATTATGGCGACTACTGCTATAGTCGTTCTGTGGGAGGGGAGGGGGGGGGGGGTGTGGCCCGTTTGGAGGGAGGGAAGAGTGGGAGGGTTCACTCCCAGTTTGGAGGAGATTCATTGCTAAACTCACCGCTAGGAGGCCATAATGGAGGGTTAGGTAAGGGCGATGTTTATTTACGTTTTGGAGGTGAGTACAAGCCCGAGCCTCCAAGACTGACAGCACCTGTAAGCATTATGGATGGAATGTACCATTAATATAACCAATATGTTACACCTTTAGTGTTATAATAAAGTGGTCAGTGGTGCATGATTGCACTAT
>WNGS01163353.1:22175-35782 GCA_020271785.1 Procambarus virginalis | reverse complement strand
TACTTCTATATCCTACTGAAAATGGACGGAGAGAGAGAGAGAGAGGAGAGGGACAAGGGGGAGAGGTGATTAGTGGGTGTGGGCAGACTGTCCTTAGGTGATTAGTGGGGTGGGACAGACTGTCCATAGGTGATTGGGGGGTGTGGGCAGACTATCCAGGTGATTGGTGGGTGTGGGCAGACTGTCCATAGGTGATTGGTGGGGTGGGCAGACTGTCCATAGGTGATTGGTGGGTGTGGGCAGACTATCCAAGGTGATTGGTGGGTGTGGGCAGACTGTCCATAGGTGATTGGAGGGTGTGGACAGACTGTCCATAGGTGACTGGTGGGTGTGGACAGACTGTCCATAGGTGATTGGTGGGTGTGGGCAGACTGTCCATAGGTGATTGGAGGGTGTGGACAGACTGTCCATAGGTGACTGGTGGGTGTGGACAGACTGTCCATAGGTGATTGGTGGGTGTGGACAGACTGTCCATAGGTGATTGGTGGGTGTGGACAGACTGTCCATAGGTGATTGGTGGGTGTGGACAGACTGTCCATAGGTAATTGGTGGGTGTGGGCAGACTATCCAAGGTGATTGGTGGGTGTGGGCAGACTGTCCATAGGTGATTGGTGGGTGTGGGCAGACTGTCCATAGGTGATTGGTGGGTGTGGGCAGACTATCCAAGGTGATTGGTGGGTGTGGGCAGACTGTCCATAGGTGATTGGAGGGTGTGGACAGACTGTCCATAGGTGACTGGTGGGGTGGACAGACTGTCCATAGGTGATTGGTGGGTGTGGACAGACTGTCCATAGGTGATTGGTGGGTGTGGACAGACTGTCCATAGGTGATTGGTGGGTGTGGACAGACTGTCCATAGGTAATTGGTGGGTGTGGGCAGACTGCCCATAGGTGATTGGAGGGTGTGGGCAGACTGCCCATAGGTGATTGGTGGGTGTGGGCAGACTGTCCATAGAGGGAGCTTGCGGTGACCCACTTGTACCCTTTGACAGGCGGTATAGTGTCATAAGCCTATCAGTTTTTTGAAGAGCTTTACTCTGGAAACACAAACCGAAACTCTCTCTATTTTCCACTTGTTACAATTTGTATTAAATAAAGTTGTTACATCTTGGCTTAACCTGTTATGAGGTATTAGAACGTTGTTACAACTTGCTATATCGGTTGTGAAAACTAGTTAGGAGGTATTAAAAACTTGTTCGAACGTTGTACCAACGTCGCAGTTTCGTTATGTGATGGTACTAACTGAAAAACCAATTATTATGAGAAATTATTTTCAAAATTTTGACATTTTGCTTCTTCTTATGATTAGTTGAATGAATGAATGAATGATATACAGGAGAAGATGCCCATTGGGGCGAGCCTTGAAGTGGGGACAGCTGAAGAGAAGTCGGTGAGAGGAAATGCTGGAGTTGAAGAGAAAAGTGCCAGGGCTAGACCCAGCTGCGTGTCCAAATAGTCGATGCTGTAGCAACCCCACATCTGGCTAGGCTGGGAGACGGGTCTGGAAGGCGGCAGTGGCAGTTCTTGTTGCTGTGTGGTTTTCTTCTTTCTTCTTTTTTCTTTCTTCTTTCTATTTCTTCATGCTTCTTGTAATCATCTGATGTTTGTACTCGGAGTAGTCACTGTTGAAGAGGTCAGGTGACAGTGTAGACTCATCGCATTCCTCGAAGATTACGTTGTTATGCAAACTGAATGTGTTTTCTGGGTAGGCCTGCTTCATGATGTCTGCCGTCATGTTGTACATCTGGCTGGAGAACCGTCTGAACTCGGGCGATCCGACTGCATTCCTTTCACGCTGTTGACGCACTGCTGCTATTTCCGGAGTTTCCATTTCTGGAGTTTCTACACAATCTGTCTCCTGGGCTGAGGGTGGTGAGTGTGCTTCAATGTCAATCGAGGCAGTGGAGTCATCATCGGAAGACAAGTGTTGGTTTGCAGAAACATCAGGTGTAGGTACCTGTGAAGCTGGTATAGTCTCAGGTGCTGCTGGTGTAGTCTCAGGTGCTGCTGGTGTAGTCTCAGGTGCTGCTGGTGTAGTTTCTGGCGAAGTTGGTTTAGTCTCAGGTACCACTGGAGAAGTAGATAGTTCGTCTGGAGTAGCAGTGTGCAAGGATATTGCAGAATTTATGGCAGATTGCACAGGGTGGGCGTCAGTAGACAGGATATCTGCCAATGCATTTGAAGAGATGGTAATGTTAGAAGCAGAAGTGGTATTTGTTGCTGAAGTCGTAGCACTGGCGTTGGCTGAGGCTGTTGTCGTGAAGAGTTCGTCACGAACAGTAAATGTTGGTAAACCGTTGTCAGCGTACATGATGTTTAGAATTCGTACAAATTCTTTGGTGTTCGTGCCTGCAATCATTTCAGCAGTGCGGATGAGTCCCATTATGACACTGTGATTCCTGTTAGGGAGCAGCATCTGGTGAGGTGAGGGCTGGCTTGTTGATTCAGCAGAGTGAAGTTGTGGCTGTCGCTGCTGCGTCGCTGATTGGTTGGCGGACTGGGACCCAGGGCCCCAATGGGGAGCAGTCTGTGCAGAAGCTCCGCCCCCTCCCGGAAGCAGAGGAAAGTTGGCGGCTTGCACGTTGAATGTTGATGGTTCACGTCGTGTGGTGTTGGCTTGCCTGGCTTCTGTCATCTTCTGTATTTCTTCACGTCTTCGTGGACACTCAGCAGAGACGGCAGTATGGTGACCTTGGCAGAGAAGGCATTGTAGGAAGTCGCTGGTGCATTGTTTGAAGTGGTGATTCTCGGCGCACTTGCTGCACCGTTGGTCCTGAGAGGGGCATTGTTTAGTGAAGTGCTCATAACTATAGCACTTAAAACACTGTCGTAGCTGGTAATAATGTTCTTTGGTTATTTGTCGTGGTGTACAAGCGAGGCCGAAGCACCGGAAGCCGTTGATGGTAGCAGAGGAAGCTTCCTCAGGTGAGGTGAAGGTTACCTTCATGGTAGAGAGATGGCTGTCCTGCACAGGGATGAATTTTACAGTGACTGCAGTCAAGGAAGGGTTATTTTCGGTTATGCTGGTGGCGACGTCGGTTGTAGCTTTTTCGGAGATGAGGGAGCTCACTCTCCTCACAAAAACAGTCCTGGCCGCGAGGTAGTGTCGTGGTGGGGTGAGGAACATGTGCGCCTCCTCGAGAGCAGTAAGGTTGATGGGGTTAAAGAGACGTTGTACGGCCTCGGCACTACTGAACAGCAGTTGAGGGAGCCCTTCATCGTCGGCTACGACGTCCAGTGGTGCAACGTTGGTTTTTGTGGTGATCAAGTCAGATATCTCTGACCGGGTCAGGGTCTGGTTCCCTCTAAATCGTACCTTGATACGATAGATCATGGTGGCTCTAATCGTTGCTGCCCAATGTTTACCCACCCGGCAGTGCTGGGTGCAGGAGAGCCTGATCTAGAGGGTTGCACTTTCTTTAAGAGGTCTCCCGTCTCTTACCGGTATAATGCACCGGATCAGGGTGGGGTCTGACCTCCTAAAGCAAAGTACTCTTGATAACGATGATTAGTTTAAAACTGTAAGTATATATATAAATTTACTGCATGGTAAATAACCACTGCTGAAGTTAGTTATGTATGTAATTGTGTTAAAAATTATTGCAAATTTAGCATGCTCTGAAAGTTTTCAATTCAGTTTATAATAAATAAAGAGTGAAAGCTTTAATTTAACAAAAACTTAAAAAACATAAAAAATTATTATTGCCATATTGTATATATATTTTTGTTTAGTGACATTGAGCATGAATTTTCCTGAGGGCGACCAACACTATGGCATCGACGAGACAGGAAGCCGGCGGCTGTGAAAGGTCCCTCCATTTACCCACTTCATATATCATGTATCATTACGAAGACAGGAATAATAATCCTTTAGTAATTTTATTTATTGTATTTTTTATTGAGCACGTGGAAGTGATATGAAACTGATTGGTTATATATAACGCTTGTCGATGTATATACACTGAGAGATTAGTTTAGTCCCACACTTTGCTCAAGACTAGAGTATACCTACCTTGTAGAAGGTCCCCTATTTATCTATAAGTATTTCCCAGCTGTACTTTAAATGTTAACTGTGTTTTGGCATTTATACCTTGGCGGGTAGGCGGTTCTATGGGTTTATAACTCATTGGGTAAAGAACCATCTTATCTTCATTGACAAGAAGAAGCTAATACTTCCTGATTGGTCAGTAATTGCTGTGGTCGACTTAATAACCTTCAGCGGCTGACAGGCCTTAATAACCCTCCAGAGTTTGTCAGGCCTTGATAAGCCACCAGAGGCTGACAGGCATTGATAGCCCTCCAGAGGCTGACAGTCCTAATAACCCTCCAGAGGCTGACAGTCCCTAATAACCCTCCAGAGGCCGACAGTCCCTAATAACCCTACGGAGGCAGACTGGACGAAAAACCTTCCAGAGGCTGACAGGACTTAATTACCCTCAAGAGGCTGAGAGCCTTAATAACTAATCAGAGGCTGTTAGAGGTTAACAACATTCATAGGGTAAATAGGCCTTAATAACTCTGAGATTAGGTAAAGGTAAAGTCTTCTCACAGACATAATAACATAGGATAAAAACCCACACTTATGTATTAGTGAATGTTATGTAAAGATTTACACCAAGTCTTTCACACTCTCCTGAGTGCTTAGTTAAGGTCTGAGTGTGTCGTTGGGTCGAGGCTTTCATCTCAACGACTAATGTTCTTCTATATATGCCAGATTATATCTTGTATATATGTACTAGAACATATATATATGCTCTAGTACATATATATACCAGAGTATATCTAGTATATATGTACTAGAGCATATATATATATGCTCTAGTACATATATACACCAGAGCAACGACAACGACATTAGTCGTTCAGATATAAGTCTCGTCCTAACGACACACTCAGACCTTGACCACTCAGGAGAGGGAGGGAACTATCAGGAGAAAGCGTACGACTCGTATGACGCGAGACCGTCGCTCTTCCGTCCAGTGCAAGTGGTTGGACAAAGTGACTATTGCTGTCTTAAATAGCCATGGCTGACATTGGTGAAGATGCTGACTATTGCTGTCTTAAATAGCCATGGCTGACCATGGTGAAGATGGTGACTATTGCTGTCTTAATAGCCGTGGCTGACCTTGGTGAAGATGCTGACTATTGCTGTCTTAAATAGCCATGGCTGACCTTGTTGAAGATGCTGACTATTGCTGTCTTAAATAGCCGTGGCTGACCTTGGTGAAGATGCTGACTATTGCTCTCTTAAATAGCCATGGCTGACCTTGGTGAAGATGGTGACTATTGCTGTCTTAAATAGCCGTGGCTGACCTTGGTGAAGATGCTGACTATTGCTGTCTTAAATAGCCATGGCTGACCTTGTTGAAGATGCTGACTATTGCTGTCTTAAATAGCCGTGGCTGACCTTGGTGAAGATGCTCACTATTGCTGTCTTAAATAGCCGTGGCTGACCATGGTGAAGATGCTGACAATTTCCCCAAGAGCTGACAAGCGTCAAATGTGAAGTGGTTTTAGCCTAACTAGAAGTATAATAATTTAGACAAGCTAGCAAGCGTCAGTATTGTGGTGCTTTTTATTGCACTAAAGCACCGGACTTTTGATGGTTTGGTTGCTATCGTAAGAATTGTGGCTCATTTGTTGACTATGTTCAGCAGCAGGAAGGTGAGACATGCCCTTAAGTACACATTAATTACTGAACAACATCATTAAACTCATCACCATGATCTGGGTCCCTGGTCATTGTTACCTTCAGGTAAATGACGACAATTATTCCTGCATGTTGGCCACCACTGACGAAACCTGTGCATCTTTCCTCAATCACGGCGGCTTAGTCCGTATTAATAAGACTGTTTACGGAACTGTTTAATTATCAGCATTATGAATATATACTAGAGAACCCTTGGAACATATATATACTAGAGCACCCTTGGAACATATATATACTAGAGCACCCTTGGGACATATATATACTAGAGCACCTTGGAACATATATATACTAGAGCAACCTTGGGACCTATATATACTAGAGCACCCTTGGTGGGTGTGGGCAGACTGTCCGTAGGTGATTGGAGGGTGTGGGCAGACTGCCCATAGGTGATTGCATGGTGGGTGTGGGCAGACTGTCCATAGGTGATTGGTGGATGTGGGCAGAATGTCCATAGGTGATTGGAGGATGTGGGCAGACTGTCCATAGGTGATTGGAGGGTGTGGACAGACTGTCCATAGGTGATTGGAGGGTGTGGGCACTGTCCATAGGTGATTGGTTTGTGAACAGACTGTCCATTGGTGATTGGTGGGTGTGGGCAGACTGTCCATAGGTGATTGGTGGGTGTGGGTAGACTGTCCACAGGTGATTGGTGGGTGTTGGCAGACTGTCAATAGGTGATTGGATGGTGTGGGCAGACTGTCCATAGGTGATTGGAGGGTGTGGGCAGACTGTCCATAGGTGATTGGAGGGTGTGGGCAGACTGTCCATAGGTGATTGGTGGGTGTGGGCAGACTGTCCAAAGGTGATTGGTGGGTGTGGGCAGACTGTCCATAGGTGATTGGAGGGTGTGGAGAGACTGTCCATAGGTGATTGGATGGTGTGGGCAGACTGTCCATAGGTGATTGGTGGGTGTGGGCAGACTATCCATAGGTGATTGGTGGGTGTGGGCAGACTGTCCATAGGTGATTGGTGGGTGTTGGCAGACTGTCCATCGGTGATTGGAGGGTATGGGCAAACTGTCCATAGGTGATTGGTGGGTGTGGGCAGACTGTCCATAGGTGATTGGTGGGTGTTGGCAGACTGTCCATCGGTGATTGGAGGGTGTGGGCTGACTGTCCATCGGTGATTGGTGGGTGTGGACAGACTGTCCATCGGTGATTGGTGGGTGTGGGCAGACTGTCCATAGGTGATTGGTGGGTGTGGACAGACTGTCCATCGGTGATTGGTGGGTGTGGACAGACTGTCCATAGAGAGGTGGGCTTGCGGTGACCCACTTGTACCCTTTGACAGGCGGTATAGTGTCATTAAGCCTATCAGTTTTTTCAGGATCTTTACTCTGGAAACACAAACCGAAACTCTCTCTATTTTCCGCTTGTTACAACTTGTAATAAAGTTGTTACATCTTGGCTTAACCTGTTTATGAGGTATTTGAACGTTGTTACAACTTGCTATATCGGTTGTTATAACTAGTTAAGAGGTATTAAAAACTTGTTCGAACGTTGTACTAACGCCGTAGATTCGTTGTGTACTGGTGTCGTACTCAAGAACTAATTAATATACGAGACATTATTTTCAAAATTTTGACAACACCATGCCTTCCATAATTTATTTTAAAACTGTAAGTTTATATATAAAAGTACTGCTTTATAAGTAACTACTGCTGAAGTTAGTATGTAACTGTTTTTAAAACTATTGCAAATTTTAATAGATTTTGAAAGTTTCTTATCCAATTTTTAAATAGGTAAAAAGTGAAAGCTTTAGTTTAACAATAACTAAAAAAATCAATAAATAATATTATTGTCATGTTGAATATATATTTTTGTTTAGTGACATTGTGCCTGAATTTTCCTGAGGGCGACCAACACTACTGGCCTCGACGAGGACAGGAAGCCGGCGGCTTGTGAAAGGTCCCTCCATTTACCTACTTGATATATCATGTATCATTACGAAGACAGGAATAATAATTCTTCAGTAATTTTATTTATTGCAATTTTCATTGAGCACGTGGAAGGGATATGTTAACTGACTGGTTTACATACAAAGCTTGTCGATGTATATACACTGAGAGATTAGTTTAGTCCCACACTTTGCTCAAGACTAGAGTATACCTACCTTGTAGAAGGTCCCCTTTTTATCTATAAGTATTTCCCAGCTGTACTTTAAATGTTAACTGTGTTTTGGCATTTATACCTTGGCCGGGTAGGCGGTTCTATGGGTTTATAACTCATTGGGTAAAGAACCATCTTATCTTCATTGACAAGAAGAAGCTAATACTTCCTGATTGGTCAGTAATCTGCTGTGGTCGACTTAATAACCTTCAGCGGCTGACAGGCCTTAATAACCCTCCAGAGTTTGTCAGGCCTTGATAAGCCACCATTGGCTGACAGGCATTGATAGCCCTCCAGAGGCTGACAGTCCCTAATAACCCTCCAGAGGCTGACAGTCCCTAATAACCCTCCAGAGGCCGACAGTCCCTAATAACCCTCCAGAGGCCGACAGTCCCTAATAACCCTACGGAGGCAGACTGGACGAAATAACCTTCCAGAGGCTGACAGGACTTAATTACCCTCAAGAGGCTGAGAGCCTTAATAACTAATCAGAGGCTGTTAGAGGTTAACAACATTCATAGGGTAAATAGGCCTTAATAACTCTGAGATTAGGTAAAGGTAAAGTCTTCTCACAGACATAATAACATAGGATAAAAACTCACACTTATGTATTAGTGAATGTTATGTAAAGATTTACACCAAGTCTTTCACACTCTCCTGAGTGCTTAGTTAAGGTCTGAGTGTGTCGTTGGGTCGAGGCTTTAATCTCAACGACTAATGTTCTTCTATATATGCCAGATTATATCTTGTATATATGTACTAGAACATATATATATGCTCTAGTACATATATATACCAGAGTATATCTAGTATATATGTACTAGAGCATATATATATATATGCTCTAGTACATATATACACCAGAGCAACGACAACGACATTAGTCGTTCAGATATAAGTCTCGTCCCAACGACACACTCAGACCTTGACCACTCAGGAGAGGGAGGGAACTATCAGGAGAAAGCGTACGACTCGTATGACGCGAGACCGTCGCTCTTCCGTCCAGTGCAAGTGGTTGGACAAAGTGACTATTGCTGTCTTAAATAGCCATGGCTGACATTGGTGAAGATGCTGACTATTGCTGTCTTAAATAGCCATGGCTGACCATGGTGAAGATGGTGACTATTGCTGTCTTAAATAGCCGTGGCTGACCTTGGTGAAGATGCTGACTATTGCTGTCTTAAATAGCCATGGCTGACCTTGTTGAAGATGCTGACTATTGCTGTCTTAAATAGCCATGGCTGACCTTGGTGAAGATGCTGACTATTGCTGTCTTAAATTGCCGTGGCTGACCTTGGTGAAGATGCTGACTATTGCTGTCTTAAATAGCCGTGGCTGACCTTGGTGAAGATGCTGACTATTGCTGTCTTAAATAGCCGTGGCTGACCATGGTGAAGATGCTGACAATTTCCCCAAGAGCTGACAAGCGTCAAATGTGAAGTGGTTTTAGCCTAACTAGAAGTATAATAATTTAGACAAGCTAGCAAGCGTCAGTATTGTGGTGCTTTTTATTGCACTAAAGCACCGGACTTTTGACGGTTTGGTTGCTATCGTAAGAATTGTGGCTCATTTGTTGACTATGTTCAGCAGCAGGAAGGTGAGACATGCCCTTAAGTACACATTAATTACTGAACAACATCATTAAACTCATCACCATGATCTGGGTCCCTGGTCATTGTTACCTTCAGGTAAATGACGACAATTATTCCTGCATGTTGGCCACCACTGACGAAACCTGTGCATCTTTCCTCAATCACGGCGGCTTAGTCCGTATTAATAAGACTGTTTACGGAACTGTTTAATTATCAGCATTATGAACATATACTAGAGCACCTTTGGAACATATATATACTAGAGCAACCTTGGGACATATATATATACTAGAGCACCCTTGGAACATATATATATATATACTAGAGCAACCTTGGAACATATATATACTAGAGCACCCTTGGAACATTTATATACTAGAGCACCCTTTTGGGTGTGGACAGACTGTCCATAGGTGATTGGTGGGTGTTGGCAAACTGTCCATAGGTGATTGGAGGGTGTGGACTGACTGTCCATAGGTGATTGGAGGGTGTGGGCAGAATGTCCATAGGTGATTAGAGGGTGTGGGCAGACTGTCCATAGGTGATTGGAGGGTGTGGACAGACTGTCCATAGGTGATTGGAGGGTGTGGACAGACTGTCCGTAGGTGATTGGTGGGTGTGGGCAGACTGTCCATAGGCGGGTTGTGGGAGGCCCAATTGTACCCATTATCGATCGATCGGATCATTACAAGGCCTATTAGTATTAACTTATGTATATTTTAAATTTTTTTGGAAATTTTTCAAGTATTGAGGAAATACGTAATAGATTATATATATTTTAATTTGTTGCCCTCAAGAACTAAAGTAGAAATCACTATGGTAAAATTTACATATACTATAAAACCTTTCAAGACTTTAATGTCATTATTATTTTCTTTTATATTTTTACAAAATTACTTATTACAGGTATTTTATTTCAATAGATTCGTAATCAAATAAAATGCTTCTTTAATTATAATTAATATCTTAATAGTATCGGGTTTCTTTAAGGAAAGCGACGCTTGATATATCATGTATCGTTACGAAGTTATATATATTAGCCCTTAAGTAATTATATTTATTATATTATTTATTGAGCACCTGGAAGGTAGATATAAACAGAGAGGTTTACACCCTGCTTGTCGGTGAGTATACACTGTGAGTATACTATAGTCTTGCACTATGTTCAGGACTATAGTAGAGTTGCTGGTTGGTCAGTAAACTGTTGTGGTGACCTTAATGACCCACCAGAGGCTGACAGGCCTTAATAACCCTCCAGAGACAGACAGGCCTTGAACAAATTCACAAGGGCCGTGACGAGGATTCGAACCTGCGTCCGAGAGCATCCCAGACGCTATCTCAATCGACTGAGCTACGATGTGGTCAAAAGGAGTTGAAACCGAAGTTCTACTCAACTTACGGGATCCTGCAGCCGCTCCGAGGCACGGATGACCATGTTCCCACCTGTGGACCCCACAACCACGTTCTCACCTGTGGACCCCAGCAACCACGTTCTCACGTGTGGACCCCCACAACCACGTTCTCACGTGTGAACCCCCACAACTATGTTCCCAATTGTGGACCCCAACAATCATGGTCTCACCTGTGGACCCCAACAACCATGTTCCCACCTGTGGACCCTAACAATCATGGTCTCACCTGTGGACCCCAACAACCATGTTCCCACCTGTGGACCCTAACAATCATGGTCTCACCTGTGGACCCCAACAATCATGGTCTCACCTGTTGACCCCAACAACCATGTTCCCCTGTGGACCCCAACAATCATGGTCTCATCTGTGGACCCCAACAATCATGGTCTCACCTGTGGTCCCCAACAACCATGTTCCCACCTGTCGACCCCCAACAATCATGGTCTCACCTGTGGACCCCAACAATCATGGTCTCACCTGCGGACCCCAACAATCATGGTCTCACCTGTGGACCCCAACAATCATGGTCTCACCTGTGGACCCCAACAATCATAGTCTCACCTGTGGACCCCAACAATCAAGGTCTCACCTGTGGACCCCAACAATCATGGTCTCACCTGTGGACCCCAACAATCATGGTCTCACCTGTGGACCCTAACAATCATGGTCTCACCTGTGGACCCCAACAATCATATTCACACCTGTGGACCCCAACAATCATGGTCTCACCTGTGGACCCCAACAATCTTGGTCTCACCTGTGGACCCCAACAATCATGGTCTCACCTGTGGACCCCAACAATCATGTTCTCACCTGTGGACCCCAACAATCATGGTCTCACCTGTGGACCCCAACAATCATGGTCTCACCTGTGGACCACAACAATCTTGGTCTCACCTGTGGACCCCAACAATCATGGTCTCACCTGTGGACCCCAACAATCATGGTCTCACCTGTGGACCCCAACAATCATGGTCTCACCTGTGGACCACAACAATCTTGGTCTCACCTGTGGACCCCAACAATCTTGGTCTCACCTGTGGACCCCAACAATCATGGTCTCACCTGTGGACCTCAACAATCATGGTCTCACCTGTGGACCCCAACAATCATGGTCTCACCTGTGGACCCCAACAATCTTGGTCTCACCTGTGGACCCCAACAACAATGTTCCCACCTGTGGACCCCAACAACCATGTTCCCACCTGTGGATCCCAACAACCATGTTCCCACCTGTGGACCCCAACAACCATGTTCCCACCTGTGGACCCCAACAACCATGTTCCCACCTGTGGACCCCAACAACCATGTTCCCACCTGTGGACCCCAACAACCATGTTCCCACCTGTGGACCCCAACAACCATGTTCCCACCTGTGGACCCCAACAACCATGTTCCCACCTGTGGACCCCAACAACCATGTTCCCACCTGTGGACCCCAACAACCATGTCCCCACCTGTGGACCCAACAACCATGTTCCCACCTGTGGACCCCAACAACCATGTTCTCACCTGTGGACCCCAACAACCATGTTCTCACCTATGGACCCCAACAACCATGTTCTCACCTGTGGACCCCAACAACCATGTTCCCACCTGTGGACCCTAACAACCATGTTTCCACCTGTGGACCCCAACAACCATGTTCCCACCTGTGGACCCCAACAACCATGTTCCCACCTGTGGACCCCAACAACCATGTTCCCTCTCCTGTACCACCCTTCCTTACCCTTCAACAACGTCATCTAGGAAGTATCCTAACTAATATTCTCGGATGTCAGATATATTCTTAAGCTCAGTGTACTGTTGAGTTGTTGCCCTGCACCTCAGCGCTAGACCCGCGGCCGAGTACTCAGCGATGGGCAACAACACAAGCAACGCACAGAAAGAGCTGAAGGAGAAGGAGAAGAAAGAGAAAAAGGAGCAGAAGAGAATGAAAAAGGAGAAGAGGAACAGAAAGGAACATCAGAAGGCGAGGAAGGCGGTGATGGAGACGTGGACAAGGGAACACAGGCAACAGCCTCCTGAAGTGCTGGATTATATCATACTCTGGGAAATGATGAAATGTTTCGCAGATTGTTGTCTAGAGAGTATTGTATTGTGTGTAACGTCTTGCGAGGAAGTCCTTTGAGGCAACACGTAGTGGCGCAATGGCGGCGTTTCCTGCGGGTGAACCACATGAACCGTTCGATCCCCCGACCCTCCAAGTTATTTGTTTATATTATTATTTTCTACCACAGACGTGGCCACACATTTACAATGTTAACCAAAATATATATACATTTTCTTCTGTCCTCCATGGACAGGGTTAGAGATCTGTTAAACATTTAATTCAGTGATTTATTGAACAATCCACAAAGAAGGTGAGTGTAGTGATTTAAAAATGCTAAGCTAACCTACATACATAAATACAGAACTTTAGTCTGTCCTACTGTCCTACTGTCCTACTGTCCTACTGAGGTCCTACTGTCCTACTGTCCTACTGTCCTACTGAGGTCCTACTGTCCTACTGTCCTACTGAGGTCCTACTGTCCTACTGAGGTCCTACTGTCCTACTGTCCTACTGTCCTACTGAGGTCCTACTGTCCTACTGAGGTCCTACTGTCCTACTGTCCTACTGTCCTACTGAGGTCCTACTGTCCTACTGAGGTCCTACTATCCTACTGAAGTCCTACTGTCCTAGTGTCCTAGTGTCCTACTGTCCTACTGAGGTCCTACGGTCCTACTGAGGTCATACTGTCCTACTGTCCTACTGTCCTACTGAGGTCCTACTGTCCTACTGTCCT
>WNGS01163353.1:5520-18675 GCA_020271785.1 Procambarus virginalis | reverse complement strand
TTCCGGGTACGATGGCTGGCCTCCGAGCAGTTAGTGGTGGCGGCCGTCCATGCGCCTGCTGTCATTGGTGTCCGTGTCTCGGTGTGACTGCTGTTCCTCTCCGCCGGGGGCCTCGCCGCGGTGGGGAGTGGTGGCCACCGCTGCCGGAGTGGGTGGGAATGGTGGGTCTGGGCGTGGCCTGGTGGTGACCTTACGGAAAGACGTGCGCGGTTCGGTTCCCCCGAGGTCGTACGGTGGTGTGCCCGTGGGTGTTGGTGCCCCTGTGGTGGTGCTTTCTCCCACGCTTCCCCCTCGGACGGTTGACCGTTGGGCCTGGACGGTGCCGTCACGAAGTCTGTGGATGCCGTCGGGTCACTCGGTTTGCGTTTGGTTGCTGTACTTTCGACTTTCATGCTGATGGAGGTGTGGGACCATTGTATACCCGGTCACTCGGTTCCGGGTGATACGGTTTGGGTGCCATTATTTGGGGGTGTTTGTGGCCCAACCATCCCGGATAGGTGGTCCCTTTCTGTACCCCAGTGGATGTACAAGACCCTTGGATGGTACAGTGGTTACTTTGGGAGGCGTACCATATACGCTTCAATCGGGACGCATTTCCGCGCAAATATGAGTGACTCTATTCTTATGTGCTGTGTGCCCTTCTGGCTGTTTTGTATGCCTTCTGGTAGTTTGTGCCCATGCCCCTCTCCTTTGTGGTTTGTGGCGAGGCGGGGTGTTGGGGTGTGTGTGTGCTTGGCCTTCATGTCTTCACTTTCATGTTGTTAACGTGCCCTATGTGTTATGTATTATATGCTTACGTGTTGTATGAGTTTTTTGTGTTGAATTTGGGTGGCTTAGGGTGTGGTGTAGGTTATTATTGCATTTTTTGTATACTTCCGTTTTTTTCATTCTGTTGTTTTGTTTTCGGTTCTTCAGGCCGGTGTTTTGTTTTGTTTGTGTGTACGATGGTTTGCCTTTGATTGCGTGTTATCCATCTTGATCTTTGGTTTATACTGTACTGTTGACATGCTCCTGTGTTTTGTTGTTTTGCATTTGTTTATCCTTTGTACTGTATTTTAAATGCCTTTTTCGAGTTTTGTAATTGTTATGCTGTACTGTCGGCCCTTCTGGCTGCTGGTTTTTCTTGTTTCTATTTGTTTTGTAATGTGTTTCTATTTGTTTTTTATTGTATTTAAATTGCATGTTTGCATGTAAAAATTAAAATAAAAAAAACACTAATGTTTGGTAGGCTTCCCCTAAGGGAGCGGTGGGGGCAGGCTGGCCTGCCTCCAAGCCTCAGGCGCCACTCACTAGTTCACTCTAGGGTTCCTCTGATACTAGTGACTTATGCAATAGTGTCGGAACACTCAGCAGCTCTTCGTAATGATACATGATATACCTACTTGATATATCATGTATCATTACGAAGACAGGAATAATAATTCTTCAGTAATTTTATTTATTGCAATTTTCATTGAGCACGTGGAAGGGATATGTTAACTGACTGGTTTACATACAAAGCTTGTCGATGTATATACACTGAGAGATTAGTTTAGTCCCACACTTTGCTCAAGACTAGAGTATACCTACCTTGTAGAAGGTCCCCTTTTTATCTATAAGTATTTTCCAGCTGTACTTTAAATGTTAACTGTGTTTTGGCATTTATACCTTGGCCGGGTAGGCGGTTCTATGGGTTTATAACTCATTGGTAAAGAACCATCTTATCTTCATTGACAAGAAGAAGCTAATACTTCCTGATTGGTCAGTAATCTGCTGTGGTCGACTTAATAACCTTCAGCGGCTGACAGGCCTTAATAACCCTCCAGAGTTTGTCAGGCCTTGATAAGCCACCAGAGGCTGACAGGCATTGATAGCCCTCCAGAGGCTGACAGTCCCTAATAACCCTCCAGAGGCTGACAGTCCCTAATAACCCTCCAGAGGCCGACAGTCCCTAATAACCCTACGGAGGCAGACTGGACGAAATAACCTTCCAGAGGCTGACAGGACTTAATTACCCTCAAGAGGCAGAGAGCCTTATAACTAATCAGAGGCTGTTAGAGGTTAACAACATTCATAGGGTAAATAGGCCTTAATAACTCTGAGATCAGGTAAAGGTAAAGTCTTCTCACAGACATAATAACATAGGATAAAAATCCACACTTATGTATTAGTGAATGTTATGTAAAGATTTACACCAAGTCTTTCACACTCTCCTGAGTGCTTAGTTAAGGTCTGAGTGTGTCGTTGGGTCGAGGCTTTCATCTCAACGACTAATGTTCTTCTATATATGCCAGATTATATCTTGTATATATGTACTAGAACATATATATATGCTCTAGTACATATATATACCAGAGTATATCTAGTATATATGTACTAGAGCATATATATATGCTCTAGTACATATATACACCAGAGCAACGACAACGACATTAGTCGTTCAGATATAAGTCTCGTCCTAACGACACACTCAGACCTTGACCACTCAGGAGAGGGAGGGAACTATCAGGAGAAAGCGTACGACTCGTATGACGCGAGACCGTCGCTCTTCCGTCCAGTGCAAGTGGTTGGACAAAGTGACTATTGCTGTCTTAAATAGCCATGGCTGACATTGGTGAAGATGCTGACTATTGCTGCCTTAAATAGCCGTGGCTGACCATGGTGAAGATGGTGACTATTGCTGTCTTAAATAGCCGTGGCTGACCTTGGTGAAGATGCTGACTATTGCTGTCTTAAATAGCCATGGCTGACCTTGTTGAAGATGCTGACTATTGCTGTCTTAAATAGCCGTGGCTGACCTTGGTGAAGATGCTGACTATTGCTGTCTTAAATAGCCATGGCTGACCTTGGTGAAGATGCTGACTATTGCTCTCTTAAATAGCCATGGCTGACCTTGGTGAAGATGGTGACTATTGCTGTCTTAAATAGCCGTGGTTGACCTTGGTGAAGATGGTGACTATTGCTGTCTTAAATAGCCATGGCTGACCTTGGTGAAGATGCTGACTATTGCTGTCTTAAATAGCCATGGCTGACCTTGTTGAAGATGCTGACTATTGCTGTCTTAAATAGCCATGGCTGACCTTGGTGAAGATGCTGACTATTGCTGTCTTAAATAGCCATGACTGACCTTGGTGAAGATGCTGACTATTGCTGTCTTAAATAGCCATGGCTGACCTTGTTGTAGATGCTGACTATTGCTGTCTTAAATAGCCGTGGTTGACCTTGGTGAAGATGCTGACTATTGCTCTCTTAAATGGCCGTGACTGACCTTGGTGAAGATGCTGACAATTTCCCAGGAGCTGACAAGCGTCAGATGTGAAGTGGTTTTAGCCTAACTAGAAGTATAATAATTTAGACAAGCCAGCAAGCGTCAGTATTGTGGTGCTTTTTATTGCACTAAAGCACTGGACTTTTGACGGTTTGGTTGCTATCGTAAGAATTGTGGCTCATTTGTTGACTATGTTCAGCAGCAGGAAGGTGAGACATGCCCTTAAGTACTCATTAATTACTGAACAACATCATTAAACTCATCACCATGATCTGGGTCCCTGGTCATTGTTACCTTCAGGTAAATGACGACAATTATTCCTGCATGTTGGCCACCACTGACGAAACCTGTGCATCTTTCCTCAATCACGGCGGCTTAGTCCGTATTAATAAGACTGTTTACGGAACTGTTTAATTATCAGCATTATGAACATATACTAGAGCACCTTTGGAACATATATATACTAGAGCAACCTTGGGACATATATATACTAGAGCACCCTTGGAACATATATATACTAGAGCACCCTTTTTGGGTGTGGGCAGAATGTCCATAGGTGATTGGAGGGTGTGGACAGACTGTCCATAGGTGATTGGAGGGTGTGGACAGACTGTCCGTAGGTGATTGGAGGGTGTGGACAGACTGTCCGTAGGTGATTGGTGGGTGTGGACAGACTGTCCATAGGTGATTGGAGGGTGTGGACAGACTGTCCGTAGGTGATTGGTGGGTGTGGGCAGACTGTCCATAGGTGATTGGAGGGTGTGGACAGACTGTCCGTAGGTGATTAGAGGGTGTGGGCAGACTGTCCATAGGTGATTGGAGGGTGTGGACAGACTGTCCATAGGTGATTGGAGGGTGTGGGCAGACTGTCAATAGGTGATTGGTGGGTGTGGGCAGACTGTCCATAGGCGGTTGTGGGAGGCCCAATTGTACCCATTATCGATCGATCGGATCATTACAAGGCCTATTAGTATTAACTTATGTATATTTTAAATTTTTTTTGAAATTTTTCAAGTATTGAGGAAATACGTAATAGATTATATATATTTTAATTTGTTGCCCTCAATAACTAAAGTAGAAATCACTATGGTAAAATTTACATATATTATAAAACCTATCAAGACTTTAATGTCATTATTATTTTCTTTTATATTTTTACAAAATTACTTATTACAGGTATTTTATTTCAATAGATTCGTAATCAAATAAAATGCTTCTTTAATTATAATTATTATCTTCATAGTATCGGGTTTCTTTAAGGAAAGCGACGCTTGATATATCATGTATCGTTACGATGTTATATATATTACCCCTTAAGTAATTATATTTATTATATTATTTATTGAGCACCTGGAAGGTAGATATAAACAGAGAGGTTTACACCCTGCTTGTCGGTGAGTATACACTGTGAGTATACTATAGTCTTGCACTATGTTCAGGACTATAGTAGAGTTGCTGGTTGGTCAGTAAACTGTTGTGGTGACCTTAATGACCCACCAGAGGCTGACAGGCCTTAATAACCCTCCAGAGGCTGACAGGTCTTAATAACCCTCCAGAGACAGACAGGCCTTGAACAAATTCACAAGGGCCGTGACGAGGATTCGAACCTGCGTCTGAGAGCATCCCAGACGCTATCTCAATCGACTGAGCTACGATGTGGTCAAAAGGAGTTGAAACCGAAGTTCTACTCAACTTACGGGATCCTGCAGCCGCTCCGAGGCACGGATGACCATGTTCCCACCTGTGGACCCCAAAACCACGTTCTCACCTGTGGACCCCAGCAACCACGTTCTCACGTGTGGACCCCCACAACCACGTTCTCACGTGTGAACCCCCACAACTATGTTCCCAATTGTGGACCCCAACAATCATTGTCTCACCTGTGGACCCCAACAACCATGTTCCCACCTGTGGACCCTAACAATCATGGTCTCACCTGTGGACCCCAACAACCATGTTCCCACCTGTGGACCTAACAATCATGGTCTCATCTGTGGACCCCAACAATCATGGTCTCACCTGTGGTCCCCAACAACCATGTTCCAACCTGTCGACCCCAACAATCATGGTCTCACCTGTGGACCCCAACAATCATGGTCTCACCTGCGGACCCCAACAATCATGGTCTCACCTGTGGACCCCAACAATCATGGTCTCACCTGTGGACCCCAACAATCATAGTCTCACCTGTGACCCCAACAATCAAGGTCTCACCTGTGGACCCAAACAATCATGGTCTCACCTGTGGACCCCAACAATCATGGTCTCACCTGTGGACCCCAACAATCATGGTCTCACCTGTGGACCCCAACAATCATGGTCTCACCTGTGGACCCCAACAATCATGGTCTCACCTGTGGACCCCAACAATCATGGTCTCACCTGTGGACCCCAACAATCATGGTCCCACCTGTGGACCACAACAATCTTGGTCTCACCTGTGGACCCCAACAATCATGGTCTCACCTGTGGACCCCAACAATCATGGTCTCACCTGTGGACCCCAACAATCTTGGTCTCACCTGTGGACCCAACAATCATGGTCTCACCTGTGGACCCCAACAATCATGGTCTCACCTGTGGACCCCAACAATCATGGTCTCACCTGTGGACCCCAACAATCATGGTCTCACCTGTGGACCCCAACAATCATGGTCTCACCTGTGGACCCCCAACAATCTTGGTCTCACCTGTGGACCCAACAATCATGGTCTCACCTGTGGACCCAACAATCATGTTCTCACCTGTGGACCCCAACAACCATGGTCTCACCTGTGGACCCCAACAATCATGGTCTCACCTGTGGACCCAACAATCTTGGTCTCACCTGTGGATCCCAACAACCATGTTCCCACCTGTGGACCCCAACAACCATGTCCCCACCTGTGGACCCCAACAACCATGTCCCCACCTGTGGACCCCAACAACCATGTTCCCACCTGTGGACCCCAACAACCATGTCCCCACCTGTGGACCCCAACAACCATATTCCCACCTGTGGACCCCAACAACCATGTCCCCACCTGTGGACCCCAACAACCATTTCCCACCTGTGGACCCCAACAACCATGTTCCCACCTGTGGACCCCAACAACCATGTCCCCACCTGTGGACCCCAACAACCATGTCCCCACCTGTGGACCCCAACAACCATGTTCCCACCTGTGGACCCCAACAACCATGTTCCCACCTGTGGACCCCAACAACCATGTCCCCACCTGTGGACCCCAACAACCATGTCCCCAACTGTGGACCCCAACAACCATGTCCCCACCTGTGGACCCCAACAACCATGTTCCCACTGTGGACCCTAACAACCATGTTCCCACCTGTGGACCCCAACAACCATGTTCCCACCTGTGGACCCCAACAACCATGTCCCCACCTGTGGACCCCAACAACCATGTTCCCACCTGTGGACCCCAACAACCATGTCCCCACCTGTGGACCCCAACAACCATGTCCCCACCTGTGGACCCCAACAACCATGTCCCCACCTGTGGACCCCAACAACCATGTTCCCACCTGTGGACCCCAACAACCATGTCCCCACCTGTGGACCCCAACAACCATGTTCCCACCTGTGGACCCCAACAACCATGTTCCCACCTGTGGACCCCAACAACCATGTCCCCACCTGTGAACCCCAACAACCATGTTTCCACCTGTGGACCCCAACAACCATGTCCCCACCTGTGGACCCCAACAACCATGTTCCCACCTGTGGACCCCAACAACCATGTTCCCACCTGTGGACCCCAACAACCATGTTCCCACCTGTGGACCCCAACAACCATGTTCCCACCTGTGGACCCCAACAACCATGTCCCCACCTGTGGACCCCAACAACCATGTTCCCACCTGTGGACCCCAACAACCACCTTCCCTCTCCTGTACCTCCCTTCCATACTCTTCAACAACGTCATCTAGGAACTATCCTAACTAATATTCTCGGATGTCAGATATATTCTTAAGCTCAGTGTACTGTTGAGTTGTTGCCCTGGACCTCAGCGCTAGACCCGCGGCCGAGTACTCAGCGATGGGCAACAACACAAGCAACGCACAGAAAGAGCTGAAGGAGAAGGAGAAGAAAGAGAAAAAGAGCAGAAGAGAATGAAAAAGGAGAAGAGGAACAGAAAGGAACATCAGAAGGCGAGGAAGGCGGTGATGGAGACGTGGACAAGGGAACACAGGCAACAGCCTCCTGAAGTGCTGGATTATATCATACTCTGGGAAATGATGAAATGTTTCGCAGATTGTTGTCTAGAGAGTATTGTATTGTGTGTAACGTCTTGCGAGGAAGTCATTTGAGGCAACACGTAGTGGCGCAATGGCAGCGTTTCCTGCGGGTGAACCACATGAACCGTTCGATCCCCCGACCCTCCAAGTTATTTGTTAATATATTTATTTTCTACCACAGACGTGGCCACACATTTACAATGCTAACCAAAATATATATACATTTTCTTCTGTCCTCCATGGACAGGGTTAGAGATCTGTTAAACATATAATTCAGTGATTTATTGAACAATCCACAAAGAAGGTGAGTGTAGTGATTTAAAAATGCTAAGCTAACCTACATACATAAATACAGAGCTTTAGTCTGTCCTACTGTCCTACTGTCCTACTGAGGTCCTACTGTCCTACTGTCCTACTGAGGTCCTACTGTCCTACTGTCCTACTGAGGTCCTACTGTCCTACTGAGGTCTTACTGTCCTACTGAGGACCTACTGTCTTACTGAGGTCCTACTGTCCTACTGTCTTACTGTCCTACTGAGGTCCTACTGTCTTACTGTCCTACTGAGGTCCTACTGTCCTACTGAGGTCCTACTGTCCTACTGAGGTCCTACTGTCCTACTGAGGTCCTACTGTCCTACTGTCCTACTGAGGTCCTACTGTCCTACTGTCCTACTGAGGTCCTACTGTCCTACTGAGGTCCTACTGTCCTACTGTCCTACTGAGGTCCTACTGTCCTACTGTCCTACTGAGGTCCTACTGTCCTACTGAGGTCCTACTGTCCTACTGAGGTCCTACTGTCCTACTGAGGTCCTACTGTCCTACTGTCCTACTGAGGTCCTACTGTCCTACTGTCCTACTGTCCTACTGAGGTCCTACTGTCCTACTGTCCTACTGAGGTCCTACTGTCCTACTGAGGTCCTACTGTCCTACTGAGGTCCTACTGTCCTACCGTCCTACCGTCCTACTGTCCTACTGAGGTCCTACTGTCCTACTGTCCTACTGAGGTCCTACTGTCCTACTGTCCTACTGAGGTCCTACTGTCCTACTGAGGTCCTACTGTCCTACTGAGGTCCTACTGTCTTACTGAGGTCCTACTGTCCTACTGTCCTACTGTCCTACTGTCCTACTGAGGTCCTACTGTCCTACTGAGGTCCTACTGTCTTACTGAGGTCCTACTGTCCTACTGTCCTACTGAGGTCCTACTGTCCTACTGAGGTCCTACTGTCCTACTGTCCTACTGAGGTCCTACTGTCCTACTGAGGTCCTACTGTCTTACTGAGGTCCTACTGTCCTACTGTCCTACTGAGGTCCTACTGTCCTACTGAGGTCCTACTGTCCTACTGTCCTACTGAGGTCCTACTGTCCTACTGAGGTCCTACTGTCCTACTGAGGTCATACTGTCCTACTGAGGTCCTACTGTCCTACTGAGGTCCTACTGTCCTACTGTCCTACTGAGGTCCTACTGTCCTACTGAGGTCCTACTGTCCTACTGTCCTACTGAGGTCCTACTGTCCTACTGAGGTCATACTGTCCTACTGAGGTCCTACTGTCCTACTGTCCTACTGAGG
The DNA here is from genome assembly GCA_020271785.1 of Procambarus virginalis. Lineage (NCBI taxonomy): Eukaryota > Metazoa > Arthropoda > Malacostraca > Decapoda > Cambaridae > Procambarus > Procambarus virginalis. The sequence continues at coordinate 9,621 of WNGS01163353.1, read as the reverse complement.
TCCTACTGTCCTACTGTCCTACTGTCATACTGTCCTACTGTCCTACTGAGGTCCTACTGTCCTACTGTCATACTGTCCTACCTTCCTACTGTCCTACTGTCCTACTGTCCTACTGTCCTACTGTCCTACTGTCCTACTGTCCTACTGTCCTACTGAGGTCCTACTGTCCTACTGTCCTACTGTCCTACTGTCCTACTGTCCTACTGAGGTCCTACTGTCCTACTGAGGTCCTACTGAGGTCCTACTGTCCTACTGAGGTCCTACTGTCCTACTGTCCTACTGTCCTACTGTCCTACTGTCCTACTGTCCTACTGTCCTATTGAGGTCCTACTGTCCTACTGAGGTCCTACTGTCCTACTGTCCTACTGAGGTCCTACTGTCCTACTGTCCTACTGTCCTACTGAGGTCCTACTGTCCTACTGTCCTACTGTCATACTGTCCTACTGTCCTACTGAGGTCCTACTGTCCTACTGTCATACTGTCCTACTGTCCTACTGAGGTCCTACTGTCCTACTGTCCTACTGAGGTCCTACTGTCCTACTGTCCTACTGTCCTACTGAGGTCCTACTGTCCTACTGTCCTACTGTCATACTGTCCTACTGTCCTACTGAGGTCCTACTGTCCTACTGTCATACTGTCCTACTGTCCTACTGAGGTCCTACTGTCCTACTGTCCTACTGAGGTCCTACTGTCCTACTGTCCTACTGTCCTACTGAGGTCCTACTGTCATACTGTCCTACTGTCATACTGTCCTACTGTCCTACTGAGGTCCTACTGTCCTACTGTCATACTGTCCTACTGTCCTACTGAGGTCCTACTGTCCTACTGTCCTACTGTCCTACTGAGGTCCTACTGTCCTACCTTCCTACTGTCCTACTGTCCTACTGTCCTACTGTCCTACTGAGGTCCTACTGTCCTACTGAGGTCCTACTGAGGTCCTACTGTCCTACTGAGGTCCTACTGTCCTATTGAGGTCCTACTGTCCTACTGAGGTCCTACTGTCCTACTGAGGTCCTACTGTCCTACTGAGGTCCTACTGTCCTACTGTCCTACTGTCCTACTGTCCTACCGAAGCTGCCAGATACGTCTATATCCCAGGCGTATTCTGGCCACTTTAACATCACTGCTAATGAAACACCCATATCAATATTCTACCACTTGTATTCTACAGGCATCTTATGTGTAGTGAAGATGTTAATGGTGATACATGCTATGTGTAGTGAAGATGGTTATGGTGATACATGCTATGTGTAGTGAAGATGGTCACGGTGATACATGCTATGTGTAGTGAAGATGGTCACGGTGATACATGCTATGTGTAGTGAAGATGGTTACGGTGATACATGCTATGTGTAGTGAAGATGGTTATGGTGTGTCGGGGTTCACGGTTCGGGTTAAAGCAACGGTAGACTAGATCTCCTCTCGAGGTGGTTGCTCTGACAATAACCCTTACTCACCGTCGTTCTACGGGTCTTCCCTCGATCCTCTAGGCGCCACTGCACGCCCAGGAGAGTACCCTCAGTCGATCTCCCAACCGGCCTCAAGGTCGTAGAGTGAGTGGAGACACAGATTGTTCCCTCAATCTGTGTGTGCCCGCCCTGGCAAAGAACTATCACACAGCCTTCAAGGTCGCCAACTGGTGTTTTTTTAGGTGTCCAGTAACACCACAGTGGTGTTGTGTAATTGTGGTAATTGTGGGAAGAGCAATTTCGACTAGTTTGGTCTCAGGCAAGTAATTATTTCTGTCACTCTTTTATTTCCTTTTGGCAGTCACAAGATAAATGGAGGGTTAAACGCCGACGAGTTTTGGTATTTTACTTAAAAACAACGAGAAACTTATATGCATCAATAAACATATCAGGAACAATGTATAACAGCTGCTCACTCCACAGCAAATAATCTGGAGCACACCGGATGGTAACACACGGCATCCCCTCGCGTCACCTGTCTAAGTCAGCTGATCCCGGGCCCTAGCACCCGTGAGAACGAATAGTACTTGTTTTCTCTCTGGCGCTCCCCGTTTCTTTAACTTTTCGCACAACACTGTATTTAACATTCACATGACATACTTATGATTCCACTGGGTTGCGATACACCACTTCACTGGTCTCACGATCAATATCTTACTCTCACTGCACTCAAAGTGATTTTTCACCGTACCAAAAGATACACTATTCTTAATAATATTTACTGTGAATGCGCTCACTTGATCGCTGTACTGTTCTATAAATCTATACTTCCTCTTAAAGAGATATCGCTGGCGATCACTTCACGTATATGAGATTATTCAGTACACAGGCATATACATCGATAAATCATTGATCAATACACAGACATTTATATAAAGTCTGGGCTCATAGCCTAACACCAATATCTGGTTTACTACTAATATATAATAATAATCACAGGCAATGAATTATAGTCACAGTAAATTCCTTAATGAATCCTGGTGCTTGCACACACCCACACATAGATATATATATATATGTAAACGGATTCTGTGAGTACTCTGGGTAGCCTCACCACACACTGTGCTCTCTGTGACTTAGATTCAGTTGAGAATTGCTCATGACATATAAAATATTCTGACAAATATCTATAGCTAACTAAAGGGAAAATGGGAGGGTAACTGTAAACACCTACTTCACCTATCCTAGGATGACAGTTGGGTTATAGCTCCTGGTCCAGGCTCTCGCCTTGTACACCCTCCAGAAACACAAGCCAACGTCCTAGGATGTTCACGTCTCGCTGCTTCAGTACACTGCAGGTCTGTGCTCCTCCTCCAGTACGTTGCAGGGTTGGAGTCGGTCTCCTGGCCGTCAACTTTCCTCCCAACTACGGCAGCCAGCCTACGTCTCGGCGGTCGTCGTACGTTTCCCAATTAGTTCCTTGTCACTGTACTCCCAGAGGAACTGCCTCTCACCACTACGATGTCACTGTGAAGTTATCAGACGTCCCAGACGATACTGCTTAAGCTCCACACGCACAGCACCCGACTTCAAAGCACTTGAAGCTCACTACACTGTCAATTCCCTCGTCGTCTAGGTATGTCACTAGGTATTTGGGAAGACTTCTCGACGTGCTTGCATCCAACTGGTAACTCGCTGGGTTCCACGTAGGTAGGGTTACTGTCAAACTTGACAGGATCGTCGATCACACATTCAACCTAGTTGACAAGGGCGGTCAACTAGGTTCGCTCGCGGTAGAATGGCCCAGCCACTAAACTGTCTCCTATTCTGGTGAACTGTCAAGGACGTTGCACACGTCAATGCCGGGCCCACTTCTTGCAACGCACCTGTCCCGGAGCACTTGTTGCTCAATATTCCGTCGATTCCTTATCTGATCCACACCTGGGCTGAAGGAAGACCTCACAGAGTGCGTGCTGACAACCGGAGACGCTTATATCCACCGGAGCTCGGTAAATCCGTCACTCTGACAGGATGACCGGTCGCACGTCCTGCCTCTCGGACGAGTCGTGAAAGACTGATGGCGCCAACCTATCGCTGCGGCTGGACCCCCTTGCCTATGTGACGTCACATTTTCCAAAGTAGGTTTTCATTGGCTCCCAGTGCCACGTCGTATATATATATATATATATATATATATATATATATATATATATATATATATATAAAGTTTGTGAGGGTACCACCTCTGGTGCCAATGTGGGGACCCATAGCCTCGGAGAAGAAAATAAAACGTATTCAGAGGAGACCTTGTGGTTTCTCACTGAACACTAATATTTTCTTCTCCTACCACCCCCATTCTTTGTATGTACACATATATATTTGCTTTATTAAACTGTGTTACAAAAAGGAGTTACATATAGGTTACAAAGATGGTTATCATAAGTTGTCGAGTTCCTCCAGCGCCTCAGATGGCGGGCAGGAACCCTGGATGCAGTGCGCATTTCCCCTCTGTATCGCCACGCTGAGGCGCTGGAAAAGAAAGCTGGCAGCTCTAGGGTCCCTTGTTGTTTCAATGAGCCTAGAACCCAGTTCCTTCAAAAAACTGGTAGCACTTTTACCCCAGGCGCCGAGTGTCTCAGAAGCAATGGGGACAAATTGTAGTGGTGATCAAGTTCTCTATACTTACGGGATT
>WNGS01163352.1:22763-41969 GCA_020271785.1 Procambarus virginalis | reverse complement strand
CCTGAGAACCGTGGCCAGGACCTGACAACCATGGCCAGACCTGACAACCACGGCCAGGACCTGAGAACCGTGGCCAGGACCTGACAACCGTGGCCAGCACCTGACAAACCATGGCCAGGACCTGACAACCATGGCCAGGACCTGAGAACCGTGGCCAGGACCTGACAACCGTGGCCAGGACCTGACACCATGGCCAGGACCTGACAACCATGGCCAGGACCTGACAACCGTGGCCAGGACCTGAGAACCGTGGCCAGGACCTGACAACCGTGGCCAGGACCTGACAACCGTGGCCAGGACCTGAGAACCGTGGCCAGCCTGACACCCGTGGCCAGGACCTGAGAACCGTGGCCAGGCCCTGACAACCATGGCCAGACCTGACAACCATGGCCAGGACCTGAGAACCGTGGCCAGGCCCTGGCAACCATGGCCAGGACCGAGAACCGTGGCCAGGACCTGAGAACCGTGGCCAGGGACCTGACAACCATGGCCAGGACCTGACAACCATGGCCAGGACTGAGAACCGTGGCCAGGCCCTGACAACCATGACCTGGACCTGACAACCGTGGCCAGGACCTGACAACCGTGGCCAGGACCTGACAACCGTGGCCAGGACCTGACAACCGTGGCCAGGACCTGACAACCGTGGCCAGGACCTGACAACCGTGGCCAGGACCTGACAACCGTGGCCAGGACCTGACAACCATGGCCAGGACCGAGAACCACGGCCAGGACCTGAGAACCGTGGCCAGACCTGAGAACCGTGGCCAGGACCTGACAACCATGGCCAGGACCTGAGAACCGTGGCCAGGACCTGAGAACCGTGGCCAGGACCTGAGAACCGTGGCCAGGACCTGAGACCCTGGCCAGGACCTGAGAACCGTGGCCAGGACCTGAGAACCGTGGCCAGGACCTGAGAACCGTGGCCAGGACCTGAGAACCGTGGCCAGGACCTGAGAACCGTGGCCAGGACCTGACAACCATGGCCAGGACCTGACAACCGTGGCCAGGACCTGAGAACCGTGGCCAAGTACAGTCTCCGTGGTGTAGTGGTAAGACACTCGCCTGGCGTTCCGCGAGCGCTATGTCATGGGTTCGTATCCTGGCCGGGGAGGATTTACTGGGCGCAAATCCTTAACTGTAGCCTCTGTTTAACGCAACAGTAAAAATGTGTACTTGGATGAAAAACGATTCTTCGCGGCGGGGATCGTATTCCAGGGACCTGCCCGAACGCTACGCGTACTAGTGGCTGTACAAGAATGTAACAACTCTTGTATATATCTCAAAAAAAAAAAAAAAAAAAAAAAAAAAAAAAAAAAAAAAAAAAAAAAAAAAAAAAAAAAAAAAAAAAAGACCTGAGAACCGTAGCCAGGACCTGACAACCATGGCCAGGACCTGAGAACCATGGCCAGGACCTGAGAACCATGGCCAGGACCTGAGAACCGTGGCCAGGACCTGAGAACCGTGGCCAGGACCTGAGAACCATGGCCAGGACCTGAGAACCGTGGCCAGGACCTGAGAACCGTGGCCATGGCCCTGACAACCATGGCCAGACCTGAGAACCGTGGCCAGGCCCTGACAACTGGCCAGGACCTGAGAACCGTGGCCAGGCCTGACAACCATAGCCAGGACCTGAGAACCGTGGCCAGGCCCTGACAACCATGGCCAGGACCTGAGAACCGTGGCCAGGCCCTGACAACCGTGGCCAGGACCTGACAACCGTGGCCAGGACCTGACAACCATGGCCAGGACCTGACAACCGTGGCCAGGACCTGACAACCATGGCCAGGACCTGACAACCATGGCCAGGACCTGAGAACCGTGGCCAGGACCTGAGAACCGTGGCCAGGACCTGACAACCATGGCCAGGACCTGACAACCATGGCCAGGACCTGAGAACCGTGGCCAGGACCTGACAACCGTGGCCAGGACCTGACAACCATGGCCAGGACCTGACAACCATGGCCAGGACCTGAGAACCGTGGCCAGGACCTGACAACCGTGGCCAGGACCTGACAACCATGGCCAGGACCTGACAACCATGGCCAGGACCTGACAACCGTGGCCAGGACCTGAGAACCGTGGCCAGGCCCTGACAACCATGGCCAGGACCTGACAACCATGGCCAGGACCTGACAACCATGGCCAGGACCTGAGAACCGTGGCCAGGCCCTGACAACCATGGCCAGGCCCTGACAACCATGGCCAGGACCTGAGAACCGTGGCCAGGCCCTGACAACCGTGGCCAGGCCCTGACAACCATGGCCAGGACCTGAGAACCGTGGCCAGGACCTGAGAACCGTGGCCAGGACCTGACAACCATGGCCAGGACCTGACAACCATGGCCAGGACCTGACAACCGTGGCCAGGCCCTGACAACCATGGCCTGGACCTGACAACCGTGGCCAGGACCTGACAACCGTGGCCAGGACCTGACAACCGTGGCCAGGACCTGACAACCGTGGCCAGGACCTGACAACCGTGGCCAGGACCTGATAACCGTGGCCAGGACCTGACAACCGTGGCCAGGACCTGACAACCGTGGCCAGGACCTGACAACCATGGCCAGGACCTGAGAACCATGGCCAGGACCTGAGAACCGTGACCAGGACCTGAGAACCGTGGCCAGGACCTGACAACCATGGCCAGGACCTGAGAACCGTGGCCAGGACCTGAGAACCGTGGCCAGGACCTGAGAACCGTGGCCAGGACCTGAGAACCATGGCCAGGACCTGAGAACCGTGGCCAGGACCTGAGAACCATGGCCAGGACCTGAGAACCGTGGCCAGGACCTGAGAACCGTGGCCAGGACCTGAGAACCGTGGCCAGGACCTGAGAACCGTGGCCAGGACCTGAGAACCGTGGCCAGGACCTAAGAACCATGGCCAGGACCTGACAACCATGGCCAGGACCTGAGAACCGTGGCCAGGACCTGAGAACCATGGCCAGGACCTGAGAACCATGGCCAGGACCTGACAACCATGGCCAGGACCTGACAACCGTGGCCAGGCCCTGAGAACCGTGGCCAGGACCTGACAACCATGGCCAGGACCTGAGAACCATGGCCAGGACCTGAGAACCGTGGCCAGGACCTGAGAACCGTGGCCAGGACCTGAGAACCGTGGCCAGGACCTGAGAACCATGGCCAGGACCTGACAACCATGGCCAGGACCTGAGAACCGTGGCCAGGACCTGAGAACCATGGCCAGGACCTGAGAACCATGGCCAGGACCTGACAACCATGGCCAGGACCTGACAACCGTGGCCAGGACCTGACAACCATGGCCAGGACCTGACAACCGTGGCCAGGACCTGAGAACCGTGGCCAGGACCTGACAACCGTGGCCAGGACCTGACAACCATGGCCAGGACCTGACAACCGTGGCCAGGACCTGACAACCATGGCCAGGACCTGACAACCATGGCCAGGACCTGACAACCGTGGCCAGGACCTGACAACCGTGGCCAGAACCTGACAACCATGACCAGGACCTGACAACCGTGGCCAGGACCTGACAACCGTGGCCAGGACCTGACAACCATGGCCAGGACCTGACAACCGTGGCCAGGACCTGACAACCGTGGCCAGGACCTGACAACCATGGCCAGGACCTGAGAACCATGGCCAGGACCTGACAACCGTGGCCAGGCCCTGAGAACCGTGGCCAGGACCTGACAACCGTGGCCAGGACCTGACAACCATGGCCAGGACCTGAGAACCGTGGCCAGGACCTGACAACCATGGCCAGGACCTGAGAACCGTGGCCAGGACCTGAGAACCGTGGCCAGGACCTGACAACCATGGCCAGGACCTGAGAACCGTGGCCAGGACCTGACAACCATGGCCAGGACCTGACAACCATGGCCAGGACCTGACAACCATGCCCCGGACCTGACAACCGTGGCCAGGACCTGACAACCATGGCCAGGACCTGACAACCATGGCCACGACCTGACAACCGTGGCCAGGACCTGACAACCATGGCCAGGACCTGACAACCATGCCCCGGACCTGACAACCATGGCCAGGACCTGACAACCATGCCCCGGACCTGACAACCATGCCCCGGACCTGACAACCATGCCCCGGACCTGACAACCGTGGCCAGAAATTCTACACAACTCCATCCCAGCTGCGTGCTGACCACCAAACTAAGAAGCCGCTCACGTCTGACGTGTGTTAGGATGAATGGACGGTCGCGGAGGACGGATACAAGCGGGAGGCTCCGGGGCGACTCGTCCTGGAGAATATCCCCGCCTCGGCCGAGGACGGATACAAGCGGGAGGCTCCGGGGCGACTCGTCCTGGAGAATATCCCCGCCTCAGCCACGGTGACGACACGTCAGCGGAGGGGAAAATAGCCGACAAAGAGAACGTAGAAAAAGCGGAAGGCAGTGACCGCGAAGCTCCTCCACCATCTCATGCTCTGGCTGCTTCCCTCCACGGCCGGCTGGTTACTTCTGAGTGTTGGACCTGGCTTGTTCCACGGCCGGCTGGTTGCTTCTGAGTGTTGGACCTGGCTTGAATCACTCTAGTCCAGTACTGGCACATGACTACCTCATAACCTGCACCCTCAATATCTTACCATCCCGCTGGAGAGATGTCTTCGCTTGTTTAACACCCGGATGAGATTGGTAGGTCAAAACGTGTTTAAAACGTGTCTAAATAGGAGCTGCCTCGTATGGGCCAATAGGCCTTCTGCAGTTACCTTTGTTCTTATGTTCTTATGTTCTTATAACCTAGCCGGCTGGTCACTTCCTCACGCTAGGTCAACTTTACGTAAAATTAATTCCTGTGATGTAAATGCAATCAGCTGCCAAGGAAACAACCCACTACTGATCAGCTGAGAGAACAAATGATAACGTTCTGATAAAAGAACAAAACAATATCTGAGATGTGCTTTGTCTCCACCTTGAGATTTATGTAATTTAGTCTTGCCAGCCGCTTTCTTTCTCTTTTTTATTTTAGTGTTGTATTTGACACTTGTTAAAGTTACAACTTGGTGAATACAATGAATGGTTAAAAGTTGTGAATCTTTTGGAGCTCCTCGGCTTCCGGACAAGATCGGATACAGTAGGCATTCCCGCTCTGGATCGCCACACACGGACGCTGAAAAAGGAGTCTACCAGCCCGTAGGTCTTCGGTAGATTCAATGTGCATAGAACCCAATTCCTTGAGAATGCTCATGGCACCCTTGCTCCTGAGCTAAGGGTCTCAGATGCTATAGGGACAAATGAGAAGCGATATCTCAGTTGCTTCTACATGTTTTGACTTCATCCCTATGGTTGGGTGCACCTCATACCTGACCAACGCTGACGGGATGATAGCTGTCAGCCAGGGTGGATACACACCAGCAGTACCACACCAGCTGTCTACTATTCTTCTACGGGTATATGGTGATACCATCTGGGTCAAGCGAAATTATCAGGGTTTCTGACCAAAAAACATTGAGTTGTTTTTCTGCTGGGCACAAGGCTGTGAAAAGGCTCCTTTCATCACACCTTCACTTTGTCTTGCACGCCACCCCCTTGGAGCATCTGCAGGTGCAGAACATGCAAGCCATATTGTTGGCTTCCACTTTCTTGCACATACACTTGCACTCATAGTGTGAATTGGGGCACCAAGGCCTAGGCCATTGCAATATGGAGGGTCTCTGAGTCTAGATGTGTGCATGGTGCATGTGTGCATAGGGAGCCGGTCGGCCGAGCGGACAGCAGGCACGCTGGATTTGTGATCCTGTGGTCCCGGGGTCGATCCCGGGCGCCGGCGAGAAACAATGGGCAGAGTTTCTTTCACTGTATGCCCCTGTTACCTAGCAGTAAAATAGGTACCTGGGTGTTAGTCAGCTGTCACGGGCTGCTTCCTGGGGGTGGAGGCCTGGTCGAGGACCGGGCCGCGGCGACACTAAAGCCCCGAAATCATCTCAAGATAACCTCAAGATGGTGCAGACGTATGTACTGCCCCTGCTTGAGGGGCATCCACGGCTCCAAGGCTGATCATCTTGGCTCATCATCCACGGCTAAAAGGCGGACTATCTTCTAATCTGATGTTGCAGCACATAACAAGACCTCAGTTATTCTCTCCACCACTGGACTATCTCAGCTAGACTGTTTATTGTTGTTGGGGCTGGTCTGGGTGCTGGGGCACCAAGAGCACCCCACTGATAAGAACTTTTAAGGAAGTTCCTGCAGGACAATGTTTACTTCTTCAGTAACGAGAGTTGGAGACCATTTCACACCTGGATACGTTAAGAATGAGACTTAAGATTTGCTCTCTGAATTTTGATTATATCCTCCCTAAGGGTATCTAACGTACTGGTGAGATTGTTGTTGTTATTAAAGATTAGCTACCTGGAACGAGGTTCCAAGTAGCACGGGCTATGGTGAGCCCGTAATACAGTGCCATCATCCAGGAACCAGATGTTTAGCTCTTGTCACACAACCAGTGACCTCTTTGGTGGCTAAGGAGAGGCTAAGATCCCACCCGGTTGAACACCTTCACACGAGACTTTCATCTTACCAAAAGAGAAGCTTTGAGTTCCCATATGACTGAATGGATGGATAAAGAGGAGATAAATAGCTACGAATAGCTCGAAGAATAACATCTCTTCTGACTGAAAGGCATTTTTAAAATTAAGCTTAACCAGTATCTGTGAAATTGGTAATGTTTTCCATCACCAGAACACCCACTGTTCTCATAATCCATACCGGTGCGTGTGCTGCAGCTTAACAGCCTAGTCCTAGAGGGCATCCCAAGGTGATTAGGCTTTAGCATGGTGGCTGTTAGATACACACATACGCCACCTTCCCTACAGACAGACATGCAGCACTGGAGGTGACCCAGAAAATGAGGCGAGGAAGATTGTCGTCTGGCAGAGCAGCGCAGGGGCGGCCACCTGTGTGTGTGTGTGACCCACTTACACCACACCCATCACGCCCGCCACGCTGCCCTCACGCCCACCACCCCACTCTGACGCCCGCCACGCTGCCCTCACACCCACCACCCACACCCTGACGCCCGCCACGCTGCCCTCACGCCCACCACCCCACCCTGACGCCCGCCACGCTGCCCTCACGCCCACCACCCCACCCTGACGCCCGCCACGCTGCCCTCACGCCCACCACCCCACCCTGACGCCCGCCACGCTGCCCTCACGCCCACCACCCACACCCTGACGCCGCCACGCTGCCCTCACGCCCACCACCCCACCCTGACGCCCGCCACGCTGCCCTCACGCCCACCAACCCACTGACGCCCGCCACGCTGCCCTCACGCCCACCACACCACCCTGACGCCCGCCACGCTGCCCTCACGCCCACCACCCNCACACACACACACACACACACACACACGCACACACACACACACACACACACACACACACACACACACACACACACACACACACACACACACACACACACACACACACACACACACACACACACACACACACACACACACACACACACACACACACACACGCACACGCACACGCACACGCACACGCACACACACGCACACACACACGCAGGTGCTGGAGGGAGCGGAGGGCACTCCTAGTTCCTGCGGAGGACTCCCTTCTCCAGGTCAGTGACCCGTGACCCGCCTCCGGCACTTAAAGGTATACATTTTGACCCGCAGAGTGAGTTGATGGTGGCACTCAACTGTGAGTGAGAAGAGTTGATGGTGGCACTCAACTGTGAGTGAGAAGAGTTGATGGTGGCACTCAACTGTGAGTGAGAAGAGTTGATGGTGGCACTCAGCGTGTGGCATCCCTGCCTAATAGTATGACAACACGCTGGCTTGTTAACCCTGTACCCAGACACCGCTGGCACTTATCTCTCCCAAGACAACACTTTATCACACAATATTAACATTAACCAATCCCTTAACTTATGTTATCTCGAGTGGGTGTATAAGGTGGTGGAATCATTTAAGAACACTATCTACTTTTGACAAATAGAATTCAATTTGTTTGAATTTTTAATTCAAACAGATTCTGCATCTCCGATGTTTTGTTCCATCCCGAATCTCCTTGGGAATTAGTATCCAAGACGAATTCTTGCTATTACTGAACAAATCCACAAGGGCCGTGACGAGGGTTCGAACCGACGCCCGGGATGATACCAGACGCGCCTTAGTCTTTCTGATTGATTGATTGATAAAGATTAAGCCACCCAAGAGGTGGCAGGGGCATGAATAGCCCGTAAGTGGTGGCCCTTTTGAGCCATTACCAGTATCAAGAGATGATTCTGGAGATCTGTGGAGGCGCGACTGCACCCTGCGTGACGGGAGATGTCTCCCGGACCAAATGGTGACCAAATGGTGTAGTCTTTCTGATTCTCTCCTGCGGCCACCACCCACCAACTCATCCCTAATGAGTGGGATTGTCAGTTGGAACTTCCTTGTACTAGCGTAGATTCACTGATTTGTTCTTCTATCTTCCTTTCCTCAGTTACCTGATGACGGTGATATTGCCTGATGATATCTTTAACTTGAAGAAGAGTCTTGGGTTTGAAGTAGACAATATGGTGGCGATGAGTCACAATAACGTGGCTAAAGTAAGTTGACCAGACCACACACTAGAAGGTGAAGGGACGACGACGTTTCGGTCCGTCCTGGACCACTCTCAAGTCAATGAACAGAGTCGACTTGAGAATGGCCGAGGACGGACCGAAACGTCGTCGTCCCTTCATCTTCTAGTGTGGTCTGGTCAACTAGACAATATGGTCTCCTTCAGCGCCTTCAGCGGCCAGCATATCTGATCGTTCATTTCCAGATTCCAAGGTGAGAGGTATTCCACACAAACTTGATCACCCTTCCCTGATTGTAAAGTATTTTCACAACACTCTCTTGATTTCAGCGACTGTGGCTGGACGGTAGAGCGACGGGCTCCCTTCATGCAGGTCAGCGTTCAATCCCCGACCGTCCACAAGCGGTTGGGCACCATTCCCCCCCCCCTCCCCGCCCATCCCAAATCCTTATCCTGACCTGTTCCCAATGCTATATAGTCGTAATGACTTGGCGCTTTCCAGTGATAACTCCCTCCCTCCAGCAACTGTCCCTAGTTGACCAGACCACACACTAGAAGGTGAAGGGACGACGACGTTTCGGTCCGTCCTGGACCATTCTCAAGTCGATTGTAAGAATGACTTGAGAATGGTCCAGGACGGACCGAAACGTCGTCGTCCCTTCACCTTCTAGTGTGTGGTCTGGTCAACATACTTTAGCCACGTTATTGTGACTCCTCGCCTGCATCTGTCCCTAGGTTTTCTCTCTAATGTTTTTCCTTAAGGTTTAGTAGTGCGACTTTTGAGTGAGTGGAGATCACTGCCTCTTTCATGTGTCAACGTATCTTAATGCCATAACAATGACAATTACACTCTGCGTTGAAATAAAAAAGCATAGTTTGCAGTATTGGGCTTTCTCTTTTATCTCCATTTCCGTTCTGAGACATTATTCCTAATTACAGTGTATGCTGCTGCTGCTGCTGCTGCTGCCACTGCTGCTGCTGCTGCTGCCGCTGCTGCTCCAGCCTTGCCGTTAGTAGGATGGTACGAACCATCAGTGAAGATTAGAATTAATTCATTTCCGGCTTCTATATAAATGTTCTGGAGATGCCTTGGCCTCGTTTCTTGTGGTATCATCATCTTGGACTTTTTCGTTGTCATGTCGTTAATTATTGTGTTACCTGGTTCACGCTCCCAGGTGGGTGATGGTCCTACAGCCTCGTGGGCGTGCTCACGCCCACGGTGGTCATCGAGGAAGGTAATTGATCTGTGATGCCACTCTTTAATATTCCCGTCCCCCCCCCCTTGTAATTGGCACGCAACTCAAATGTTTTCTCGGCCTGTAGTACGGGTCTTGCTGTGGTACGGGTGTCACTGTAGTACGGGTCTTGCTGTGGTACGGGTCTTGCTGTGGTACGGGTCTCACTGTAGTACGGGTCTCACTGTAGTACGGGTCTTGCTGTGGTACGGGTCTTGCTGTGGTACGGGTCTCACTGTAGTACGGGTCTTGCTGTGGTACGGGTCTCACTGTAGTACGGGTCTCACTGTAGTACGGGTCTTGCTGTGGTACGGGTGTCACTGTAGTACGGGTCTCACTGTAGTACGGGTCTCACTGTAGTACGGGTGTCACTGTAGTACGGGTCTTGCTGTGGTACGGGTGTCACTGTTGTACGGGTCTCACTGTAGTACGGGTCTTGCTGTGGTACGGTGTCACTGTAGTACGGGTCTCACTGTAGTACGGGTCTCACTGTAGTACGGGTCTTGCTGTGGTACGGGTGTCACTGTAGTACGGGTCTCACTGTAGTACGGGTCTCACTGTAGTACGGGTCTTGCTGTGGTACGGGTCTCACTGTAGTACGGGTCTCACTGTAGTACGGGTCTCACTGTAGTACGGGTCTTGCTGTGGTACGGGTGTCACTGTTGTACGGGTCTCACTGTAGTACGGGTCTCACTGTAGTACGGGTCTTGCTGTGGTACGGGTCACTGTTGTACGGGTCTCACTGTAGTACGGGTCTCACTGTAGTACGGGTCTCACTGTAGTACGGGTCTCACTGTAGTACGGGTCTCACTGTAGTACGGGTCTTGCTGTGGTACGGGTGTCACTGTTGTACGGGTCTCACTGTAGTACGGGTCTCACTGTAGTACGGGTCTCACTGTAGTACGGGTCTTGCTGTGGTACGGGTGTCACTGTTGTACGGGTCTCACTGTAGTACGGGTCTCACTGTAGTACGGGTCTCACTGTAGTACGGGTCTTGCTGTGGTACGGGTGTCACTGTAGTACGGGTCTCACTGTAGTACGGGTCTCACTGTAGTACGGGTGTCACTGTAGTACGGGTCTCACTGTAGTACGGGTCTCACTGTAGTACGGGTCACACTGTAGTACGGGTGTCACTGTAGTACGGGTGTCACTGTAGTACGGGTCTCACTGTAGTACGGTCTCACTGTAGTACGGGTCTCACTGTAGTACGGGTGTTACTGTAGTACGGGTGTTACTGTAGTACGGGTCTCACTGTAGTACGGGTCTCACTGTAGTACGGGTCTCACTGTAGTACGGGTCTCTGGCTATTTTCATTGCAAGCTTAGTATTCAGTTCCTTAACTGGTGTGGAGCCTTTCTTGAGAAGATTATAAACATAAGACTGGTACAGCATAGTCTACGTCCGTCTAGTGTACATATGTTGTGAAACTCATTTGAAATACGGCAAGAGAATACCTTGCCCCCTTTCCTGATCAAGGCACTACGGGCTCACCATAGCCGTGCTACTTGCAACTTTTAGTTCCAAGTAGCGAATCTTAAACAACAACAACTTTCCTGATTCACGTCAAGACTCTTGAGGGCTCTGTCTTGACATGACATGTCTAATTCATGATATGCCATGATATGCTGATTCATGAGGGCCCTCGGAGTCTTGACAGATATGTGAGACATGTCAAGACTCACAGGGACCCGAGACCGCTTTTATATTTCTCTAAGAATTTATAGAGCTCTTTTTTTCTTCCTCTGCCAGAGCAGAGGTGATGGTTGATCCCAGGTAGTGATAGTGGTCAACACATTCCAGTGTTTCACCATTTATTTGTAAGTCTTCATTTTCTCTCCCTCTTGTGACGAGAGCATGTTTTCTTCTGTTGAAGTGGGTGAATGTTGTTGTTGTTAAAGATTCGCTACCTGGAACAAGAAGTTCCAAGTAGCACGGGCTATGGTGAGCCCGTAGTGGATGTTCTTGTGGAGTGGGTGAAGCTGGGTACCATCTACACCCACGCACCTCACACCCCATCAACACCCACACACCATCAACACCCACACACCATCAACACCCACACACCATCAAACACCCACACACCATCAACACCCACACACCATCAATACCCACACACCATCAACACCCACACACCATCAACACCCACACACCATCAGCATCCACGCACCATCCACACACGTTCATCTCACAAGACACCTGACATTAACTACTCACAACACACCTCGCCCCACCTACACCCAAAAAGTAATATTTTACAAATTACAACTCTCCTAGAAATACTTTCACAGCTACAAGTATCCCCCACACAGCTCTTACTCGTAGTTCCTACACTCCGTCTGCTCCCACAGGGAACACAACAGGTTACATACTGTACCCCCTGCTCCGCTACACACCTTCAGACAACCCTGTAATCTATATTCGGCCACATGACCCTAGAGAAATTCAAACAACTTTCAAGAATATCTTGTCAATAAGTCTAACTCCCACCTACAATAATTAATACATGTATGAGAGTAGTTGGAGAAACAAATAATCAGTCAGAATTCAGAGACAAACAAGATTTTCTCTGAATACATTCAATATTTCATTCACTAGAGACTTCGGCAGCCCTCAACTATATCCTTCTATATGTAAATCATTTCAAGACATATTTGAAGGTTGTGTGACGTGACTTACCATGATGTCCTGGTTGAGAGATAGGCAGGCACAAATGTTGTCCTTGTAAGCAGTCATGTACAGCAGGTATGGCAGACAGTGGGGACAGGTAAGGGCAAGAGGCAGCTGGAGGTGTGTGTGAGTGTGTGAGAGAGAGTGCCGTCTCTGGGAGCGCCCTCAGCTCTCTCGTCTTGGTCCAAGAGGGATAGTTTGGGAGAGGGAAGAGGTGGGGTAAGACGATGGCTTGTGGCTAAGCTGTTATCTCTATTATGTCTAGGTCATGGTCATGTCTAGCTGTTGTCACAAGTCATGTCCACCTGTTGCTTTGTCTGTTTGTCATGTCTTTCTGTCTCTTAGACCATTCACCACGTCGTCTCCAGGAAAGTAAAATCTTCAGTTGCCTCAAAGATTTCAGTCAATAAATTCAAACGTAAAAAAGTCACAGTATGTAAATTAACCTTGTCAGCTGTGCTCTCACCTAAATATACTTTACTTTAACGTCATAAGATGAAATGAATAAGTTCAAGTCCAAGAGGTAAAGCGACTGATGTTATGTTGGAGATAACAAAAGTTATCTACAGAGAGAGAGGTGTAAGTCACTGTGATATAAGCAATCAAGTCGTACAATATTACAGAAATGTCTTTTACGTGTCAAAGAAGTCAGAAATCATTTACAAAAGCGTTGGCGAGTGTCAAGAGTCCTCTGTGAAAAAAAAATCTTTGAGGGGAAAACAAAATGCTGTCACTTACTGGATAGAACGGACGGGGAGATGGACGGGGAGATGGACGGTGTGTTGCCCTGGGCGGCCGAGGGAGCCACCATCACCACACTCAACACCACCACCACCACCACCGTCTGCGCCATCTTCATGCCTCACCACCACACCTCTCCTCCGCTCCTGGGGTCTGCTTCAACCTCTGGATCCTCTGGTGATTTCTTGTTTACACTTGTTCTGCAGCTTTCAAGCACACTAAAACACACACACACTGTGGCTACTGTAATTATAAACAGGACTGCGAGGTGTTTCTAGTCTTTTTTTACAGGTTTATCAAGTGGTTCTTGGTTTGAAAAATTATTTTATGTTTACTTTTAAGAGCCGAACATTTCTGTGTTTCGAGTTAGAAAACGGACACTCGCGCGAGGGACGAATGGCGTGTCCCTAAGACAGACGAGGGACGAGTGGCGTGTCTCTATGTCAGATTAGGGGGGTGTGGCGTGTCCCTACGACACACGAGGGAGATACGACGTGGTGAGGACATGCAGCCAGGGGCAGGGGAAAGGCTCACCCCTCAGCCATGGTGCTGAGCAGCGTGTGTTGTGTCTTGTATTGCTGTGCTGGGCTCGTGGTGTCCTCAGTCAAGTCTCGGGATCTTTCTCCACACCTGCAACACGAGAGTACATAACTATGAAACAAGTGAACACATAAATATATATATATATATATATATATATATATATATATATATATATATATATATATATATATATATATATATATATATATATATATATATATATATATATATATATATATATATATATACGAACCATATGAACACAAACGGGAACAGCGCAGCGGTGAACCTAGCGAATGTCGATTCCTTCACCAGCAGCCAGTCGAGTCAACGACCAGACAACAGCCAGGTGACAGACAACAGCCAAGTGACAGACAACAGCCAGGTGACAGACAACAGCCAGGTGACAGACAACAGCCAGGTGACAGACAACAGCCAGGTGACAGACAACAGCCAGGTGACAGACAACAGGCGAGACACAACAGCCAGGTAAGACAACCAGGTAACCACAAACACCAACAACCACAACCACTTGTCCTCCAGCAGGAAAATTTAGGTCATCAAGCTGCAACAAAGTAGTTACGAGTTAAGAACCCGCAGAGCGCTTGCCTCCCGGAACCCTGGCGGCAGCTGTAACATTCCGCCACCCACGCCCTCTACATTGTTTACATTGAACTAAATCAACATAACCAAACAAACTCTTCATACTAGAATAACAATCATAATCAAATCAGCATCCTAGTCACCTCAGGGATGATGAGGTGACCAAACCATGTAATTAAAAATCAAATATTATAACCGTGGGTCATGGCCCTGAGAACCGTGGCCATGGCCCTGAGAACCATGGCCATGGCCCTGAGAACCGTGGCCAGGACCTGAGAACCGTGGCCAGGACCTGAGAACCGTGGCCAGGACCTGAGAACCATGGCCAGGACCTGAGAACCGTGGCCAGGACCTGAGAACCATGGCCACGGCCCTGAGAACCATGGCCAGGACCTGAGAACCGTGGCCAGGACCTGAGAACCGTGGCCATGGACCTGAGAACCGTGGCCACGACCTGAGAACCGTGGCCATGGCCCTGAGAACCGTGGCCAGGACCTGAGAACTGTGGCCAGGACCTGAGAACCGTGGCCACGACCTGACAACCGTGGCCACGACCTGAGAACCGTGGCCAGGACCTGACAACCGTGGCCAGGACCTGAGAACCGTGGCCATGGACCTGAGAACCGTGGCCACGACCTGAGAACCGTGGCCAGGCCCTGAGAACCGTGGCCAGGCCCTGAGAACCGTGGCCATGGACCTGACAACCGTGGCCACGACTTGAGAACCGTGGCCAGGCCCTGAGAACCGTGGCCATGGACCTGACAACCGTGGCCACGACCTGACAACCATGGCCAGGACCTGAGAACCGTGGCCAGGACCTGACAACCGTGGCCAGGCCCTGAGAACCGTGGCCAGGCCCTGAGAACCGTGGCCAGGACCTGACAACCATGGCCAGGACCTGAGAACCGTGGCCAGGACCTGACAACCGTGGCCAGGCCCTGAGAACCGTGGCCAGGACCTGACAACCGTGGCCAGGCCCTGAGAACCGTGGCCAGGACCTGAGAACCGTGGCCAGGACCTGACAACCGCGGCCAGGCCCTGAGAACCGTGGCCAGGACCTGACAACCGTGGCCAGGCCCTGAGAACCGTGGCCAGGACCTGAGAACCGTGGCCAGGACCTGACAACCATGGCCAGGACCTGACAACCATGACCAGGACCTGACAACCATGGCCAGGACCTGACAACCATGGCCAGGACCTGACAACCATGGCCAGGACCTGACAACCATGGCCAGGACCTGACAACCATGGCCAGGACCTGACAACCATGGCCAGGACCTGACAACCATGGCCAGGACCTGACAACCATGCCCCGGATCTGACAACCATGGCCAGGACCTGACAACCATGGCCAGGACCTGACAACCATGGCCAGGACCTGACAACCATGGCCAGGACCTGACAACCATGCCCCGGACCTGACAACCATGGCCAGGACCTGACAACCATGGCCAGGACCTGACAACCATGCCCCGGACCTGACAACCGTGGCCAGAAATTCTACACAACTCCATCCCAGCTGCGTGCTGACCACCAAACTAAGAAGCCGCTCACGTCTGACGTGTGTTAGGATGAATGGACGGTCGCGGAGGACGGATACAAGCGGGAGGCTCCGGGGCGACTCGTCCAGGAGAATATCCCCGCCTCGGCCGAGGACGGATACAAGCGGGAGGCTCCGGGGCGACTCGTCCAGGAGAATATCCCCGCCTCGGCCGAGGACGGATACAAGCGGGAGGCTCCGGGGCGACTCGTCCAGGAGAATATCCCCGCCTCGGCCGAGGACGGATACAAGCGGGAGGCTCCGGGGCGACTCGTCCAGGAGAATATCCCCGCCTCGGCCGAGGACGGATACAAGCGGGAGGCTCCGGGGCGACTCGTCCTGGAGAATATCCCAGCCTCGGCCACGGTGACGACACGTCAGCGGAGGGGAAAATAGCCGACAAAGAGAACGTAGAAAAAGCGGAAGGCAGTGACCGCGAAGCTCCTCCACCATCTCATGCTCTGGCTGCTTCCCTTCACGGCCGGCTGGTTACTTCTGAGTGTTGGACCTGGCTTGTTCCACGGCCGGCTGGTTACTTCTGAGTGTTGGACCTGGCTTGAATCACTCTAGTCCAGTACTGGCACATGACTACCTCATAACCTGCACCCTCAATATCTTACCATCCCGCTGGAGAGATGTCTTCGCTTGTTTAACACCCGGATGAGATTGGTAGGTCAAAACGTGTTTAAAACGTGTCTAAATAGGAGCTGCCTCGTATGGGCCAATAGGCCTTCTGCAGTTACCTTTGTTCTTATGTTCTTATGTTCTTATAACCTAGCCGGCTGGTCACTTCCTCACGCTAGGTCAACTTTACGTCAAATTAATTCCTGTGATGTAAATGCAATCAGCTGCCAAGGAAACAACCCACTACTGATCAGCTGAGAGAACAAATGATAACGTTCTGATAAAAGAACAAAACAATATCTGAGATGTGCTTTGTCTCCACCTTCAGATTTATGTAATTTAGTCTTGCCAGCCGCTTTCTTTCTCTTTTTTATTTTAGTGTTGTATTTGACACTTGTTAAAGTTACAACTTGGTGAATACAATGAATGGTTAAAAGTTGTGAATCTTTTGGAGCTCCTCGGCTTCCGGACAAGATCGGATACAGTAGGCATTCCCGCTCTGGATCGCCACACACGGACGCTGAAAAAGGAGTCTACCAGCCCGTAGGTCTTCGGTAGATTCAATGTGCATAGAACCCAATTCCTTGAGAATGCTCATGGCACCCTTGCTCCTGAGCTAAGGGTCTCAGATACTATAGGGACAAATGAGAAGCGATATCTCAGTTGCTTCTACGTGTTTCGACTTCATCCCTATGTTGGGTGCACCTCATACCTGACCAACGCTGACGGGATGATAGCTGTCAGCCAGGGTGGATACACACCAGCAGTACCACACCAGCTGTCTACTATTCTTCTACGGGTATATGGTGATACCATCTGGGTCAAGCGAAATTATCAGGGTTTCTGACCAAAAAACATTGAGTTGTTTTTCTGCTGGGCACAAGGCTGTGAAAAGGCTCCTTTCATCACACCTTCACTTTGTCTTGCACGCCACCCCCTTGGAGCATCTGCAGGTGCAGAACATGCAAGCCATATTGTTGGCTTCCACTTTCTTGCACATACACTTGCACTCATAGTGTGAATTGGGGCACCAAGGCCTAGGCCATTGCAATATGGAGGGTCTCTGAGTCTAGATGTGTGCATGGTGCATGTGTGCATAGGGAGCCGGTCGGCCGAGCGGACAGCAGGCACGCTGGATTTGTGATCCTGTGGTCCCGGGGTCGATCCCGGGCGCCGGCGAGAAACAATGGGCAGAGTTTCTTTCACTGTATGCCCCTGTTACCTAGCAGTAAAATAGGTACCTGGGTGTTAGTCAGCTGTCACGGGCTGCTTCCTGGGGGTGGAGGCCTGGTCGAGGACCGGGCCGCGGCGACACTAAAGCCCCGAAATCATCTCAAGATAACCTCAAGATGGTGCAGACGTATGTACTGCCCCTGCTTGAGGGGCATCCACGGCTCCAAGGCTGATCATCTTGGCTCATCATCCACGGCTAAAAGGCGGACTATCTTCTAATCTGATGTTGCAGCACATAACAAGACCTCAGTTATTCTCTCCACCACTGGACTATCTCAGCTAGACTGTTTATTGTTGTTGGGGCTGGTCTGGGTGCTGGGGCACCAAGAGCACCCCACTGATAAGAACTTTTAAGGAAGTTCCTGCAGGACAATGTTTACTTCTTCAGTAACGAGAGTTGGAGACCATTTCACACCTGGATACGTTAAGAATGAGACTTAAGATTTGCTCTCTGAATTTTGATTATATCCTCCCTAAGGGTATCTAACGTACTGGTGAGATTGTTGTTGTTATTAAAGATTAGCTACCTGGAACGAGGTTCCAAGTAGCACGGGCTATGGTGAGCCCGTAATACAGTGCCATCATCCAGGAACCAGATGTTTAGCTCTTGTCACACAACCAGTGACCTCTTTGGTGGCTAAGGAGAGGCTAAGATGCCACCCGGTTGAACACCTTCACACGAGACTTTCATCTTACCAAAAGAGAAGCTTTGAGTTCCCATATGACTGAATGGATGGATAAAGAGGAGATAAATAGCTACGAATAGCTCGAAGAATAACATCTCTTCTGACTGAAAGGCATTTTTAAAGTTAAGCTTAACCAGTATCTGTGAAATTGGTAATGTTTTCCATCACCAGAACACCCACTGTTCTCATAATCCATACCGGTGCGTGTGCTGCAGCTTAACAGCCTAGTCCTAGAGGGCATCCCAAGGTGATTAGGCTTTAGCATGGTGGCTGTTAGATACACACATACGCCACCTTCCCTACAGACAGACATGCAGCACTGGAGGTGACCCAGAAAATGAGGCGAGGAAGATTGTCGTCTGGCAGAGCAGCGCAGGGGCGGCCACCTGTGTGTGTGTGTGACCCACTTACACCACACCCATCACGCCCGCCACGCTGCCCTCACGCCACCACCCCACTCTGACGCCCGCCACGCTGCCCTCACACCCACCACCCCACCCTGACGCCCGCCACGCTGCCCTCACACCCACCACCCACCCCTGACGCCCGCCACGCTGCCCTCACGCCCACCACCCACACCCTGACGCCGCCACGCTGCCCTCACGCCCACCACCCACCCTGACGCCCGCCACGCTGCCCTCACGCCCACCACCCCACCCTCACGCCCGCCACGCTGCCTCACGCCCACCACCCCACCCTGACGCCCGCCACGCTGCCCTCACGCCCACAACCCCCACCCTGACGCCCCGCCACGCTGCCCTCCCCCACCACCCCACCCTGACGCCCGCCACGCTGCCC
>WNGS01163352.1:2173-18475 GCA_020271785.1 Procambarus virginalis | reverse complement strand
ACTTGATCACCCTTCCCTGATTGTAAAGTATTTTCACAACACTCTCTTGATTTCAGCGACTGTGGCTGGACGGTAGAGCGACGGGCTCCCTTCATGCAGATCATCGTTCAATCCCCGACCGTCCACAAGCGGTTGGGCACCATTCCCCCCCCCCCTCCCCGCCCATCCCAAATACTTATCCTGACCCGTTCCCAATGCTATATAGTCGTAATGACTTGGCGCTTTCCAGTGATAACTCCCTCCCTCCAGCAACTGTCCCTAGTTGACCAGACCACACACTAGAAGGTGAAGGGACGACGACGTTTCGGTCCGTCCTGGACCATTCTCAAGTCGATTGTAAGAATGACTTGAGAATGGTCCAGGACGGACCGAAACGTCGTCGTCCCTTCACCTTCTAGTGTGTGGTCTGGTCAACATACTTTAGCCACGTTATTGTGACTCCTCGCCTGCATCTGTCCCTAGGTTTTCTCTCTAATGTTTTTCCTTAAGGTTTAGTAGTGCGACTTTTGAGTGAGTAGAGATCACTGCCTCTTTCATGTGTCAACGTATCTTAATGCCATAACAATGACAATTACACTCTGCGTTGAAATAAAAAAGCATAGTTTGCAGTATTGGGCTTTCTCTTTTATCTCCATTTCCGTTCTGAGACATTATTCCTAATTACAGTGTATGCTGCTGCTGCTGCTGCTGCTGCCACTGCTGCTGCTGCTGCCGCTGCTGCTCCAGCCTTGCCGTTAGTAGGATGGTACGAACCATCAGTGAAGATTAGAATTAATTCATTTCCGACTTCTATATAAATGTTCTGGAGATGCCTTGGCCTCGTTTCTTGTGGTATCATCATCTTGGACTTTTTCGTTGTCATGTCGTTAATTATTGTGTTACCTGGTTCACGCTCCCAGGTGGGTGATGGTCCTACAGCCTCGTGGGCGTGCTCACGCCCACGGTGGTCATCGAGGAAGGTAATTGATCTGTGATGCCACTCTTTAATATTCCCGTCCCCCCCTTGTAATTGGCACGCAACTCAAATGTTTTCTCGGCCTGTAGTACGGGTCTTGCTGTGGTACGGGTGTCACTGTTGTACGGGTCTTGCTGTGGTACGGGTCTTGCTGTGGTACGGGTCTTGCTGTGGTACGGGTCTTGCTGTGGTACGGGTGTCACTGTTGTACGGGTCTTGCTGTGGTACGGGTCTTGCTGTGGTACGGGTCTTGCTGTGGTACGGGTCTTGCTGTGGTACGGGTCTTGCTGTGGTACGGGTCTTGCTGTGGTACGGGTCTTGCTGTGGTACGGGTCTCACTGTAGTACGGGTCACACTGTAGTACGGGTCTCACTGTAGTACGGGTCACACTGTAGTACGGGTCTTGCTGTGGTACGGGTGTCACTGTAGTACGGGTCTTGCTGTGGTACGGGTGTCACTGTAGTACGGGTCACACTGTTGTACGGGTCACACTGTAGTACGGGTGTCACTGTAGTACGGGTCTTGCTGTGGTACGGGTGTCACTGTTGTACGGGTCACACTGTTGTACGGGTCACACTGTAGTACGGGTGTCACTGTAGTACGGGTCTTGCTGTGGTACGGGTGTCACTGTTGTACGGGTCACACTGTTGTACGGGTCACACTGTAGTACGGGTCACACTGTAGTACGGGTCTTGCTGTGGTACGGGTGTCACTGTTGTACGGGTCACACTGTTGTACGGGTCTCACTGTAGTACGGGTCACACTGTAGTACGGGTGTCACTGTTGTACGGGTCACACTGTTGTACGGGTCACACTGTAGTACGGGTCACACTGTAGTACGGGTCTTGCTGTGGTACGGGTGTCACTGTAGTACGGGTCTTGCTGTGGTACGGGTGTCACTGTAGTACGGGTCACACTGTAGTACGGGTCTTGCTGTGGTACGGGTCTTGCTGTGGTACGGGTCTTGCTGTGGTACGGGTGTCACTGTAGTACGGGTCTTGCTGTGGTACGGGTCTCACTGTAGTACGGGTCTCACTGTAGTACGGGTCACACTGTAGTACGGGTCTTGCTGTGGTACGGGTGTCACTGTAGTACGGGTCACACTGTAGTACGGGTCTTGCTGTGGTACGGGTGTCACTGTAGTACGGGTCACACTGTAGTACGGGTCACACTGTAGTACGGGTCACACTGTAGTACGGGTGTCACTGTAGTACGGGTCACACTGTAGTACGGGTCTTGCTGTGGTACGGGTGTCACTGTTGTACGGGTCACACTGTTGTACGGGTCACACTGTAGTACGGGTCACACTGTAGTACGGGTCACACTGTAGTACGGGTCTCACTGTAGTACGGGTCTCACTGTAGTACGGGTCTTGCTGTGGTACGGGTGTCACTGTTGTACGGGTCACACTGTTGTACGGGTCACACTGTAGTACGGGTCACACTGTAGTACGGGTCACACTGTAGTACGGGTCTCATTGTAGTACGGGTGTCACTGTAGTACGGGTCTTGCTGTGGTACGGGTGTCACTGTTGTACGGGTCACACTGTAGTACGGGTCTCACTGTAGTACGGGTCACACTGTAGTACGGGTCACACTGTAGTACGGGTGTCACTGTAGTACGGGTCTCACTGTAGTACGGGTCTCACTGTAGTACGGGTCACTGTAGTACGGGTGTCACTGTAGTACGGGTGTCACTGTAGTACGGGTCTCACTGTAGTACGGGTCTTGCTGTGGTACGGGTGTCACTGTAGTACGGGTCTCACTGTAGTACGGGTCTTGCTGTGGTACGGGTGTCACTGTTGTACGGGTCTCACTGTAGTACGGGTCTCACTGTAGTACGGGTCACACTGTAGTACGGGTCACACTGTAGTACGGGTGTCACTGTAGTACGGGTGTCACTGTAGTACGGGTCTTGCTGTGGTACGGGTGTCACTGTAGTACGGGTCTCACTGTAGTACGGGTCTCACTGTAGTACGGGTCACACTGTAGTACGGGTCACACTGTAGTACGGGCGTCACTGTAGTACGGGTGTCACTGTAGTACGGGTCTTGCTGTGGTACGGGTGTCACTGTAGTACGGGTCTCACTGTAGTACGGGTCTCACTGTAGTACGGGTCTCACTGTAGTACGGGTCACACTGTAATACGGGTGTCACTGTAGTACGGGTGTCACTGTAGTACGGGTCTTGCTGTGGTACGGGTGTCACTGTAGTACGGGTCTCACTGTAGTACGGGTCTCACTGTAGTACGGGTCTCACTGTAGTACGGNCTCTTTCTATCTCTCTCTCCACTCTCTCTCAATGTTTACACTCCTCTCCGTTCTCATTGTTAGCTTTCACTTTACAGGTTTTATTGACTCATGGTGTTACTCATGCACCTCATCCCTGCCCCCCCCACTCCCCGAGTCACAGTCGTCCCACACACCCGGATAGAAAGGCAGATTCCCACTGCTGCCAGACGCCACTGTACACTGTCCTCCACCAAGTCAAGGTTGGACGGTAATGGTGCCAGTGTATTTGTTTAATTTTTGCCCGAGGGACGAGTTTATTGGGCAGCGCCACTCATCCTGTGAGTGGACACACCGCCATAGTGACAGTATTGGGCAGCGCCACTCATCCTGTGAGTGGACACACCGCCATAGTGACAGTATTGGGCAGCGCCACTCATCCTGTGAGTGGACACACCACCATAGTGACAGTATTGGGCAGCGCCACTCATCCTGTGAGTGGACACACCGCCATAGTGACAGTATTGGGCAGCGCCACTCATCCTGTGAGTGGACACACCACCATAGTGACAGTATGGGCAGCGCCACTCATCCTGTGAGTGGACACACCGCCATAGTGACAGTATTGGGCAGCGCCACTCATCCTGTGAGTGACACACCGCCATAGTGACAGTATTGGGCAGCGCCACTCATCCTGTGAGTGGACACACCACCAAGCATGTGCAACACTTCCCATTAGAAAGAAAAACCCGCTGGGCTACTGGGAATGTGCTGGCTCACATCCTGTGTGCCAGCACATTCTGAACCACACTGTTGAAGCACAACCACTCACCTCCACAGTTATGTCATCTGTGGAGGTGAGTAACTAACTGGCCAACCTCTTGGGGTGGACGGTAGAGCGACAGTCTCGCTTCATGCAGGTCGGCGTTCCCCAACCGTCCAAAAGTGGTTGGGCACCATTCCACCCCCCCCCACCCCTTCCCATCCCTAATCCTTATCCTAACCCCTTCCAAGTGCTATATAGTCGTAATGGCTTGAGGCTTCCCCCTGATAGTTCCCCTCCCCTTACACACGCTAATAGTTCTAGTTTACTAGTGATTTTTAGCAACATTTTCACACAAATTGCAAAATAAAAAAACATTTCAAATTCCTTGGAAATATTTAAATACATAAATAATTTGTTTTAACAAACAAAAAGTTTTAAAGTTTTAGTTTAGCGGAAAAGTGGCGTAGTGGTAACACACTCGCCTGACGTTTCGCGAGCACTTTGTCCTGGGTTCGTATCCTGGCCGGGGAGGAGGTACTGGGCGCCAATCCTTAACTGTAGCCTCTGTTCACCCAGCGATAAAATGGGTACCTGGTTGTAAAACGATTTGGCGGGTCGTATTCCGGGGGAATATTAAGATTAATTGCCTGCCCGGGACGCTACGCGTGCCAGTGGCTGTACAAGAGTGTAACAACTTGTGTATATATATACATAAATCAATAAAGCATTAAAGTAACACACAATTTCTTTCCAAGTAACCACTAAAACATGTTATTATGAATATTTTATAAATGCAATATTATTATTAATAAAATAATTGATTATTACAATTATAGTAGCCAAAATTTTCGTAATTTGAAATGAAATCGGCCCATGAAAGTGACGTACTGTCCCGTTTTCTATTTGAGTCCTCTGCCTTACTCGGTTAGGTTATCAGAGGAAACTTTCACTTAACGTTTTTCATGACGTGTTGAAACTTTGGGAGAATTTCCTGCCCTCTTAATCTACCAGAGGACTCTTAACTTTCTTTTTTTGGAAAAAAAAACTCCCAAATTTATTTACAATTTTTTGTCATTTTCAAATTACGTCTATTTTCGGCCATACAGTGAAACGGCCAAATTCAGACTTGATTCGTAAAAGGACAGAGTCCTCAACAAACTGCCTACCATCCACAACAATTTCCTTACTCACGCTATAAACAAACAAAAAACTTACACTACACTATTTGTCGTCGTCCCTTCACCTTCTAGTGTGTGGTCTGGTCAACATCAGCCACGTTATTGTGACTCCTCGCCTGCGTAAATCCCACCTTGACCAATATATCCCCTACGGCCAAAACTGTTGTACTAGAAATCACGGCGACTCTCAAAACTGACGTGAGGTCCCGTTTTATATTTGTTGGTCCTCGGTTGGGTTAGTTGCGGAAAATTGAGTACATCAGTTTAGTGAAATTGGGAACGGTGGAGAGGCCGGGCTGCCCCGAGGTCTCCAGGAGAGTAATGGCCTTAGTTACCTCCACCATGGCCGCGGTGGAGGTAACCGCGGCCTTTTTATATATATATATATATATATATATATATATATATATATATATATATATATATATATATATATATATATATATATACATATACATATATATATATATGCGTAGAAGCCTGAATGGTCCCCAGGACTATATGCGAATGAAAACTCACACCCCAGAAGTGACTCGAACCCATACTCCCAGGAGCAACGCAACTGGTATGTACACGACGCCTTAAACCACTTGACCATCTCGACCGGACAAAATGAGGTGATAGCCGAAGCTATTTGAACCACCTCACCGCCGGCACTCGGATGGTTATCTTGGGCATAGCATTTTACCAAATCACCTCATTCTTTGGGGCACACGTGAGGAACACAAATGTGAACAAGCCTGAATGGTCCCCAGGACTATATGCGAATGAAAACTCACACTCATATATATATATATATATATATATATATATATATATATATATATATATATATATATATATATATATATATATATATATATATTTATTTATTTATTTTACTGGCGACAGCGTGACCTGGAAATTTTGGCGGGAAATGTAGATGCCGTGAACGGTAACTGTAGGAGCGAATTGTTATTATTGTCTGGTGAAGGGTCGTAGCCTGCGGGTTAATGGTTGTTCCCGGGTCGGTCGCTTCTCGACCCTGAGAACGAGTGCTGGAATGTGACCTGGATAATGCTTATACATGACCCGGAACAACCATTCTTGTTACAAGACACACCAAGATATATTAATCTCACTTTGTCTGGGGACCACCATCTGTTTAGTGGGCACGACGGGACCAGGAAGCCAGAGGCTTGTCAAATGTCCCCCCTCCATCTTCACCCAATGGGAGAAAACATGTGTTTTTTGCCCAACATGTTGAATTTGAGGCTGTGCCCTTTCTATGTGTTATACTAATCTTTTAAAGAAGCTGTCTGGATTAATATCCTCCATTTTGTTCAGTATTTGAAAACTTTCAACGAGCTCCGCCCTATCATGTCTATTTTACAGTGTTGTTAGACGTCTTCCCCTCAGTATTTCCTGGTACGAGAGTCGGCCGACTTACTTCCGGGATGATTTCTGTAGCTCTTTGTTGTATTTTATCCAAGACACAGATACAGTATGTCCATTTGAAGATGAGGTCTGCATGCTTGGATACAGTAGCCCAGATGGAGGTGCACCAAGGATATGTTAAGTTGAATCACCTCCATCGTTTTCTTAAAGGCACCAAGGATATATTAAGTTGAATCACCTCCATCGTTTTCTTAAAGTCAAAGGTTTGTTTGACTATCCCTAGTATTTTTTGGTCTTCTGCAGCCTCATATTTGTTTTGCGACTTTCAATGACTGGCGGTTACTGACTCCCAGGTCTCTTTTCTTCTTTATTTGGCTGCATGTTAGTCTTGTTGATCTAATAGTTGTGATGTTCATTGTTATGCTCTACATGCTAAGTCTTACACTGTTCAATATTAAAGAGCATTTGTCAGTCTTCCGACTATTTGTGGAGTTCATCTAGATCTCTTTGTAAGAGATCTAATATAATTTTAGCTTCCTACTTTACCACAGATCTTAAGTGTCATCTGCAAATTTGATAAAATGGGTTGCAATAGTATCATCCATGTCACTGATGATACCCATGACAAAAAGGTTCAACCCTGTGATTAGGTCCACCGCGGTAAGATAGTACCCATGATGGGGTCCACCTTGGGTTGTAAAGTGTCCAAACTTGTGTACTGTTTAATAAACGTAAATTAAAGCCGGTATGGCTCCTAGGTGGTTGCTCAGGTGTTGGAGTCATCTTGGCCAGAAGGAGACCACGTCCACAGCGATTTTTTTTGTGCAGGTATATTCCTGCGCGGGCCCTAAGCCTCTGGCTGGTCCCACTAAGTATTGCTTGTTTCTGTCTTACTTGGTCGGAGTATGAGTATATATGACTCGTATGGTAGCTTCAGTAAGATTTTGTCCCATGTGTTTAACAACTTCTTCTGCTCTGTTGAATCTAAATTGAAATCTTAATGGGTTTGTAACTGTGCACTGTGTTAGATAATGTTCCAGAGGTCTGTCGGGCATTTCTCCACAGTGTTGACATTTCCTCTCATCTTCCGGAACCTGTAAGCCTATTTCCCATGCACATGGGTATCCAAGCCTGATGCGATGTAAGTGTACTTCCGTTGCTCTACTGCTCCCTTTCATCAAACTAAGTGGTTCGTAGTTGGTTGAATTCTTGTACCAACCCGCAGATCCTGATGTTGCAACTGCTGTGTTGTGGTCACTGTACATCATCTGCATTGTTCTATTTATAATTACTTTCTTAATCAGTGATAGACTCTGTGGTATGTAAATGTCTACATTTCTTCTCTTAGTTGCAAGTTTTGCAGCTTCGTCTGCAATGTCATTTCTTATTATTCCCACATGACTTGGCACTCAGTTGATAAGTACCCGACGGCCTTGTCGTTTGAGTGTTTGCATTAATGATATGACATTTGTGATCAGATGGATGTTATCACGTATGTGTTCTTGTTGCAAAGTTTCAGTGGCGGTTCTCGAATCTGTATGTATGATAACATGTTGTCGGTGTTCAGCAAGAACATGTTCCAAAGCCTTTTGAATGGCTAGCATCTCTTGTTTGTAAAGTTGAACACCCATTTGAGAGTCTCCAACTATTTACAGAGTTTCCTGCCTTAACTACAGCTCCGGTTTCTTGTCCCTGCTGGTCTACTGATCCATCTGTGAAGTAAGTGAAGCTGTCGGATGCCAAGTTCTTCTATATGCATCTGTGCAATATTACGTAGCAGAAGAGGAATAGTTTAGCTATTTTTTCCTTCAATAACCATAATCTTAAAGTCTGCTGGCGGAGATTCCCAAGGGGCTTGCATAACAAAGTTTGCATGTATTTTTTCGACACCCTTCTCAGTGACTGTATTTGATATATCGAATGTATTGATGATGTTTATCGCACAATGGGTCCACCTGTTGCTATTGGAGGCTCTTCTGTCCCGAGTTAGTGCTCCAGTGATTATATCTTTAGTGAACTGATTCTAGGTCTAGTCACTATTTCGGGCAGCATGCATGCAGCAATCCCTTTTACCCATATTTATATATCGATGTTAGCTTGGTTTCTAGTCTTAGGTTCAGTATTTTAGTCCATCTGGGAGCTCCTGTTATGACTCACATTTGCATCGTTTTGAATAACCTCAACGTTTGCCCACTGACCAGGAGAAAGAGTGAGTAAGGCAGGCGCCGCATAATCAACTAGGGAACGAACGGCGTGTATGTAAAACATTCTTAACACTTTGTGTCCCGCTCCTAGACGGGGCCCTGTGATTGCTCTCATTATATTCAGTCGTGATTTTGCTTTCTCCTTCAGATATTGAATTTGATTGTTGAATGTCACTTTATAATCTATCCACACTCCGAGATATTGATATTGTTTAACCACTGAAGGTTAATATCTTGAATGCGTAGGCGCCTGTCTTGAGTATTGGCATCCAGTCTCATTGCCTTAGACCTTAAACTTCTGTGCAGATATTTTTAGCCATAAAATGCTGCATTCAGATGTTACTTTATGTAACGCCCCCTTGTGCTTTATTTAGGACCTAGTGAATGATAACCTCTCACGCTGGCGGGAACACGAAGGACATCCTGGCGAACCTTCGCCAGGATGTAGCCCACAACAGTTGCCTTACTCCAGCGGACCTATTTACTGCTAGGTGAATAGAGACATCAAGTGAAAGGAAACGTGTCCAACCATCTCTGTCCCGCCCGGTGATCGAACCCGGGAACGTCGACCGTGAGTCGAATACACAGACCGGTATATTCGAGCCTTGAAGGCATTCAGCAATTGAGACGGGTTGGTTCGTGACTATCAAGCAGACATATGAGCGACTATAATGATACTTTCTTCTTCAGCGAGAGGTCACGACGCACAGGAAGAAAGCCCGGGGAAAGCTGCCGTAACGACTTTCTTGTGCCTTTACTCACCTAGTTGTGCTTGCGGGGGTCAAGCTCTGGCTCTTTGGTCCCGCCTCTCAACTGTCAATCAACTGGTGTACAGATTCCTGAGCCTATTGGGCTCTATCATATCTACACTTGAAACTGTGTATGGAGTCAGCCTCCACCACATTACTTCCTAATGCATTCTATTTACTAACTACTCTTTTTAACGACACTGAAAAAGTTCTTTCTACTGTCTCTGTGGCTCATTTGGGTACTCAGCTTCCACCTGTGTCCTCTTGTTCGTGTGCCACCTGTGTTAAATAATCCATCCTTGTCCACCCTGTCAATTCCCCTGAGAATTTTGTATGTGGTGATCATGTCTCCCCGAGCTCTTATATCTTCCAGCGACGTGAGGTGTATTTCCCGCAGCCTTTCCTCGTTACTCATGCCTCTTAGTTCTGGGACTAGCCTAGAAGCATACCTCTGAACGTTTTCCAGCTTCGTCTTGTGCTTGACAAGGTACGGGCTCCATGCTGGGGCTGCATACTCCAGGATTGGTCTTACATATGTGGTATACAAGTTTCTGAATGATTCCTTACACAGGTTTCTGATGGCAGTTCTGATGTTAGCCAGCCTCGCATACGCCATCAATGTTATTCTTTTAATGTGGGCTTCAGGAGACAGGTTTGGCGTGATATCAACCCCTAGATCTTTTTCTGTCCGTTTTGTGAAGGACTTCATCTCCTATTCGGTATCCTGTGTCTGGCCTCCTATTTACTCCGCCTAGTTTCATTACCTTACATTTACTTGGGTTGAACTTTAGTAGCCATTTGTTGGACCATTCCTTCAGTTTGTCTAGGTCATCTTGTAGCCTCATACTATCTTCCACTGTCTTAATCCTTCTTATAATTTTTGCATCATCAGCAAACATTGAGAGGAACGAGTCTATTCCCTCTGGGAGATCATTTACATATATCAGAAACAGTATAGATCCAAGAACTGGTCCCTGTGGGACTCCACTGGAAACGCCTCACCATTCTGAGACCTCACCCTTCACAGTGACTCACTGTCTTCTGTTGCTTAGGTACTCCCTTATCCAGTGGAGTACCTTCCCTTTCACTCCCGCCTGCATCTTCAGCTTGTGCACTAGTCTCTTATGTGGTACTGTGTCAAAGGCTTTCCGACAATCCAAAAATATGCAGTCTTCCCAGCCCTCTCTTTCTTGTCTGATTTTTGTTGCCTGGTCATAGAACTCAATTAATTTTGTGAGGCAGGACTTGCCATCTCTGAATCCATGCTGAAGTTGTGTTACAAAGTTCTTTCGCTCCAGATGTTAGACTAGCATTTTTTAAGTCTTGTCCATCATCTTGCATAGTATGCAAGTTAGAGACACTAGCCTGTAGTTCAGTACCTCCTGTCTATCACCCTTCTTGAATATCGGGACTACATTAGCCGTCTTCCACATTTTTGGCAGTTCCCCTGTTACCAGTGACTTGTCGTACACCATGGAGAGTGGCAGGCACAGAGCTTCTGCTCCTTCCTTCAGTATCCATGGTGAGATTCCATCCGGGCCTATAGCCTTTGTCAAATCCAACCCTAGTAGATGCTTCCTCACCTCCCCACTGACCATCACCTGTGACGCCTCTTGTGTGTGTCGACCAGCCACGTGGCCGCCACCACCTCTCACTGCCCACTCTGCCTAACCCTCACGTCAAATGACATGAAAGGAAACGCTGTACAATATTTATTTTCGTCTCATACCTTTCTTCACCTAGAATAAATAGATACCAAAGAGACAAACAACTGCTGTTATTGCATCTTGGGACAGTCGGTAGTTGGACCTAAGGAAGGAGTGGGGGGGGGGGATTTCCGTCCCAGTGGCGTAGAGGTAAGACACTCGCCTGGCGTTTCGCGAGCGCTTTGGCTTGGGTTCGTATCCTGGCCTGGGAGGATTTACTGGGCGCCAATCCTTACCCATAGCCTCTGTTTCCCCAAGAGTGAAGGTGCGGCGTGGCCACAGGTCTAGCTAGGCTGGGAGACAAGACTCCCCCAAAAGCAATGAGCTGGCTGTGTGCTTATAGTAGAACCAGCAGCTGAAGCAGAGCGTGAAGACACAAATTATCCGAGCCCAGGAGCTGAAACACAACCTGCTAGTAACGTTATATTGCAAATTTTGTAAACCCATATTGCAAATCATTCGGTAGCCCGTGCAAGGTGTGACAACGCCAGGGTAACGGGCAACCCTTTACTCTACTGCAAGGCGGCTAAGACAGGCCTGTATAGGCCTATCCAGGCTCTAAACCTTATCCTAAAACAATATAATCCATGATAAGAGCTCCGGGTTACTGTTAGAGAGGCACTACGGGCTCGCCATAGCCCGTGCTACTTGGAACATTTTGTTCCAAGTAGCAAATCTTAAACAACAACAACATGTCAGAGACGCGGCGACTGCCTATTTTATAATGGAATTCACTATGGAATATAATTTACTGTGGAGTAAAAAGCAAATGTGTTTAANGTGTTAGTGGCTTTGCAAGAATGTAAGAACACACATGGTATGTACTCTCACAATCTAATGTTACCGTCTTGTATATAAATAAATACATACTTGTATGTATTTATTTACCTATGTATTTTTCTGCCTCAATTCATGTATCATAGGTACGTGCGTTAGTGCATTATTATTATTATTATTATTATTATTATTATTATTATTATTATTATTATTGCAGTGAAGTAGAATATGAAATAGTAGAGTAAGTCTTCTTCTTGATGCAGACGAGGAGTCACAATAACGTGGCTGAAATATGTTGACCAGACCACACACTACTAGAAGGTGAAGGGACGACGACGTTTCGGTCCGTCCTGGACCATTCTCAAGTCGAGAATGGTCCAGAACGGACCGAAACGTTGTCGTCCCTTCACTCTTCTTCTTGACGGTACGTGCAGTTGGCATGCGGAGTTTATCCTCCCTGGCTGCACTCGAGTAATTCCAGCCAGTGTTTTAAAAACAGATATTTCAGGAAATCTAAGGGTCATGAGCCACAGTATTAGATTAGATGACTAGTTGGAAAGTCAGGGCTTAGGAACTGAAGTTCTGCCCTTCAACAACTCTATTAGGCAGGAAGTGTTAGTAATAAGAGGAAGACAGGTGGTGCTTAGCCTCCCCCTTGTGTTGTACGGTACTAACCTCATATTCCTGGTCCTCTGTCGTTTCCGTTGTAGAGTCCGCGATGGCTTCATTCTCGCCGGCTGCCTCACCTGCAATGTCACGTAATTGCCTTGTTAGCAATATGGCCTGCCATGTACTACACAAACTGAAATGACTGTGTGGCTATAGCATGTTGATTTGAATCAACAATGGTCAGCTAACCAGCCAAACTATCAGATTATCTCCTTGAGTAGATATCCAACACATTAGATTCAACACAGCAGAAGTTCTTAAACAGGAGTATATAATCTTACTGAAGGGAACATACGAGTCATAAATCATCATCCTTCCAACACATAGTTACAAAAAGTGCCATCAAACAGGAGGATGGATTGGGTAATAATAATACTAATATTATTATAATTGTAATATATTATTAATAATAATAACGAACTATTTATTTAAAAAATATATTGCATACGGCACAAGGTCGTCTTTTACTGAGATCTAAGATGATCTACCATATAGTAAAAGGGCATTTAGTATACAGGTGCAATGTATACATTTAGTATACAGGTACAGGCTGGAGATGTGTGGAAGGTTACACATATCACCACTACAGGACAGGTCCACTCCCTTACAGTCTAAAGCTGCAGGCACATCTACAGTCATGCATCAGGTCAACAATGAATCTGGCCTACCGATACATCACCATGTATCACATCACCATGTATCACATCACCATGTATCATCACCATCACCATCGTGTGTAGTGTTCAGGGGGAAAATTATATGTGTACTCGAGTTCAGGATATTTACCTGAATTACCAGAATTTACCCGTGAGCCACTAACACTATAGTAGCCTCGATGAGGACAGAAAGTCGGCGGCTTGTCAAAGCTCCCACACCCCCATTTATCCTGATGATTT
The DNA here is from genome assembly GCA_020271785.1 of Procambarus virginalis. NCBI lineage: Eukaryota > Metazoa > Arthropoda > Malacostraca > Decapoda > Cambaridae > Procambarus > Procambarus virginalis. The sequence continues at coordinate 4,971 of WNGS01163352.1, read as the reverse complement.
TTATTAGCTGGATTTTAAAATTCAACAGTTTTGCCATAAACGGTTTTTGCGGGTAGGCCGTTCTGTGGGTTTATAACCCTGTGGGTGGAAAAAGCATCTCCTGTTCTCAGTCCTACATGGTGGCTTGTTGAGCTTAACACCGCTGCTCCTTGTTTGTGTTACATCTCACCTTGTGAAGAACTTGTCGGCATCATGCATCCTCTGGTGCTGAACTTTCTCCAAAGTCGCTATATCTGTAGGAAGATGAAGTCTCCACTTCCCACGCTGGAATACAATTATCCAAACGGGATATTGAGAGTTGTGTCTCCTTGTGGTGCTCGGGATATTATGGCGTGTTGAGAGTTGTGTCTCCTTGTGGTGTTCAGGATATTACGATGTATTGAGAGGAGAGGAGTTGTGTCAGTCATAGCCATCATCCGAGGGATGATTTGTTGTTGTTTCAGATTTAGCTACTCAGAAGTGTCCATGTAGCACGGGCTATGGTGAGCCCGTAACACTGAGGGATGAGTTACATGTATACTATGTATAAAATGGGGAGGTAAGGTGATGCATCGGTCAGGTAAGACAAGGTTCTAACCGGCAATGATCCAAAGTGTCTCATCTTTGTAAGTCATTGAAGAAAACATTTGGAATATGACTAGCTACAACATTATCTACTCCCACAAACTGTAACAGCTGATTATATGTGACTGTATATGTAACCCACCACAGCTAACATCTTTAAAATCTAAGGATGAGAAAGTTTTAGTCATCAACATTTTATTGTAGTCAAGAGCCATATATATACGAGCTTCTATAGTCTTACAAAGACATTCTAAAAGCCTAGTTACAGTCCTATATATTGCAAATGTCCTGCAATATCTATCCATTCAATTGTGTAACTGTAGTATAAAAAAAACCTCAAATATAATAATTTATAAAAATCTCTGGTCGGTACATAACTAATCTTTAGTCATGCATTTCTACACTCCGTATATCTGATTTAGTTATCCACACATATATACATATAAGCTATTATCTCCACTACAGAATGATAGCATTGTGAGGTTAGTATACTGGCATTAGTCACCTGTGAGGGGGAGTTATACAGGTGTTATGACAGCTGTTGACACACACACATGAACCTGTATATCAGTTCAGGAACCTGTGCATCAGTTGATTGACAGTTGAGAGGCGGGGGGGGGGGGCAAAGAATCAGAGCTCAACCCCTGCAAGCACAACTAGGTGAGTACATATTCGCTACTAGGTGAGTACAAGGTTGTAGAGTTGTAATCTACCGGCTATAACATGCTCCAGTAACGTTAAATCAGCGAAAGATTAACGTTATATCAACGTAGAATCAACTTTAAATTAACGTTATATCAACATAGAATCAACTTTAAATTAACGTTATATCAACGTAGAATCAACTTTAAATTAACGTTATATCAACATAGAATCAACTTTAAATTAACGTTATATCAACGTAGAATCAACTTTAAATTAACGTAATATCAACGTAGAATCAACGCTAAATTAACGTTAGAATCAACACTGAATCAACGGTATATAAAGGTTGCTTCAGTGTTGCGTTATATTCGTTTGCGTAGATATGTCCCCGGGGGGGGTGGGGGGTGGGGGCATATCTACGCAAGAAGCCTTGCGTCTCAAGAATAACATAATGAAAGTCTTTCAGCAAGAGTCAAAGGAAGATTGACAGAGTGAACAAGAGATCAGTCGTACTATCATACAAGTTTCAATAGCGATAGTCAGAAATAAGTCAACTTTAATACTTACAGAGTATAAGGTAAACAGAAAATTATCTATCATAAATTTAAAAGCAAAACAAGTTAAGGTTTATCCAGGAGGTGAAAATGAACTTGTTTACACTCACATATATATATTTAACATAACATTAGGGGCCTGACAGCTGACTGGACAGCGCTCCGGACTCGTAGATTCGTGGTTCCGGGTTCGATCCCCGGTGGAGGCAGAAACAATGGGCAACTAAAGCTAAGGAGCATGTATATAAGTCGCTACAGCCTGGGGTAGGCCTATACACTATGGTACTAGGCCTATCACACGACCGCCAGCACTCCTATACACTCACTGCTCCCCCCCCCCCACCCTCCCGCCGGCCTGGTGTGTGAGGTCAGGAGACACACCAGCAGGAGAGCAGGTGTGTAGGTCACCACACACCAGCAGGAGAGCAGGTGTGTAGGTCACCACACAAACACCACTTAATATTTACAAAGGAAACTGTTATATCTGGCCACCAGAGGTCAGGTCAAAACGATTCCAAATGACCAGTAATAACAGACGTGACAAAAATAGCTACAGAGAAGGTGAGGGTTGGGAGTCGAGGAAGGACCGGCCTGTAGGGGTGGAGGGAGGACTCACCTTGAGGGGTGGACTCATCTGGAGGGAGGACTCACCTGGAGGAGTGTAGGAAGGACTCACCTGGAGGGGTGGAGGGAGGACTCACCTGGAGGGGTGGAGGGAGGACTCATCTGGAGGGAGGACTCACCTGGAGGACTCCTGGGGCGGCAGCACGCCTTGCCTGCAGGGCAGAGGTCCGCGCCCTGGACCACCTCGTGACAGACTTGGGCCGCCAGGGAGTGTAAACACTTGCCCGGACACTTCTCTGTCTCTGTGGCCGTGGCCAGAGAGTCCAGCAGCGCTGCAAGAGAAGCCACAGTCACACACACCAAACACCACTCAGAGACTACACACAAACACAGCACCACTCACCACTGACACACACCAACCAAAACCATGCAACACATTACACTTGTGTCTTGGTGGAAGACGAATGTACC
>WNGS01163351.1:113799-124736 GCA_020271785.1 Procambarus virginalis | reverse complement strand
CCCCGTATTGTATTACATCACCTCACCCAAATGCAGGTATAAGAGCCAATGTTGTTTCAGTCATAAGTTCAGTCATAAGTTGTGTGTAGATAAACTAAAGTCTTTGAAAATGTAATAAGTTTTACGAAACGCGCTCAAGTGTCGCGTCAGACTAGAAATAAAAATGAATTTTGGAGAATTGATGTTTCATTTACCGTCACCAGTAAAAAGAAACATAAGGAAAATAGAGAAAATTCGTGTTAGAATTATTAATCTTACTTTTTCGGTCATATTTAATAATATATGTCTACAGGAAAGACTGCTACCAAAATATACTAATGTATATATAATATATATATATATATATATATATATATATAATATATATATATATATATATATATATGTATATGTATATATATATATATATATATATATATATATATATATATATAAATATGTATATATATATATATATATATATATATATATATAATATATATATATATATATATATATATATATATATATATATATATATATATATATATATATATATATATATTGTGACGATAATCTCTTCCCAGAGATTTAGCCTGCTCCTTCTGCTAGCATCACGTTCAACACAATATTCAAGATACGTTATTCAGTGGCTTAAACGTATATCAAGACCAGCCACGCACCTGCAAACTCCCCCTCCCCCCACTCCTGCACACCTGGTCGACCCGCCAACTGCTACTCCCAGCCAAACTACCGACTTGCGGCCGTCCTGCATTCTCATTGGCCGTTCAACAACACACCACTCCAGCTCCACGCCAATCACATTCCTCGCAAGCCAATGTCAGGACTGCCAGCAGTTCTCCAGTCAGAATATATCTAGTGCTCTTGCTGTGAACACCTACTTGACCCACCTTGTGTGATCAAATAGAGGTTGATAGCTTGCGCATATATTCCCAGCACCATTTATCTTTGTATTCCTGTTAACGTAACCAGTTCCCCCTTTTAGTTTGTTATATATATTTTTACGTGTTTTACTTTTACATTATTTTAAATGCCAAGGAATTGTCTTTATTTTATTTTATTTTGTTTTCTAGATTAAGTAAAGTGCATTTTTTATATTTGTGTTTTCGTGTATCTTACCCTACCTTACCACAGATTATCAGACAAGCAGTCACTCTTTTTTTTTCCTTTTTTTTATAACTTACATGTATGTGGCCCAGCATTGACATCTGCTATTTGGAAGACTGCCGACCACCATTTCCAACACGTTACCGTCACATATAATTGGGGGCCTGTCCTAGGAGCTTCACTCAGGTATTGGTAATTGTGGTAAGCGTACTTGGCTTTCATTCCCTTGCTTTCAATATTTACATTAATCACGTTTATTATTATATGGTGCTGTGTATATTGTGCATTACGGGAGTAGCATATGGTGAGTGTGAGACAACTTTGGATTACGTGGTGACTGTAGGCCGCAGTCATACTCTTAATTGGTCGTCTCCCCCTTGTGTTATTACCCGTGTTTAACATCTTTTGTCCCTCAGATATTTCTCACATTTTTGACAGATTATCACATAGGTACCCTGGTACTGTGGTCTGTCTCCGGGTCAATAGCACCTAATTTCTGCAATCCGACTCTAGGAGGAAAAAGAGGGCCAAAGATCCTCTAGCACGGACTATTATTGGCGAGTTGGGACCTCGCCGATAGTTCTCGTCACCAGTTGACACTCGCACCCCTACTCGTTGGTCAGAATTGATGGTATTTACTCAAGGTAGGGAATTAGCTTTCTTTCTTTTGAGCACGAAGTTCGCTAATTCTGTAAATACCATATTCAATTTCAGTGGGTACCTTGCTTATGTTCTATAGTGACTCGGCAAGGTATGACTACATTTTTGGACTACCTCATTTCCTTAGGAACCATTTAGTGTTTCACTTGTCTTTTGAAACTCAGTTTCAACTAATTAGTAGGATTTTCTTGCCTTTATCCTCCCACAGTGAGTACCAGGTACAAGATTTCCTGCGACCTTAATCATTTACCATCTTGAATTAACTTTAATTATTAATAATTCCACAGGATAGGTATCAGTTGCCACGTTTCCTGTTTCTGACATTCACCATATTCTCACAGTATATTCGTGTCTCATTTATTTGCCATTTTTTACAATGTTTCGTATCCACGCTTTCAAGGCAGATCCAGAAAGTGAAATAGGGAACTTACGTCATGCTAAGAGGGTCGAATTGAGAACTCTTGCACATGAGTATCAATTAGAAGTTCCCCCTGACGCCAACAAGTATGCCATACATAATATAATTTTAGATTATCTTTTGGATGAAGGGAAGATAGATTCTGATACTCACGAACAACATACCATTTCAGAGAAGCATGATTTGACGGCAATAAAACTCAAAATAGAGCTCGCAAAGCTCGAGAAGGAGCAACAGCAAGCCACAACAGCTACAGCAACAACAGGAAGCAGCTGCAATCAGAGAGCGTGAAGCTGCCATCAGAAAGGAAGAACAAGAGCGTGAAGCTGCCATCAGAAAGGAAGAACAAGAGCGTGCAGCTGCCATCCGGAAAGAAGAAAGTGAACGTGAGTTGGCCTTATACAAAGAGCGACTCGAGATGCAACGCGAACACGACAAACGACAGGCAGACTCAGTTCTAGACTATCATAGCAGAGAACTCGCGATGGACGCTACACACCAAGCTCAACTCCAACAAGCTGCAGCTAGTCTTCCTCCAAGTTTCAATGTCTCCCATGCAAGTAAGTTAATGCCCCCGTTCATAGAAACGGAGGTTGATGTGTTCTTCACAACTTTTGAGACCCTTGCTAATCAACTTAGTTGGCCTGACGACCAATGGGCTACCCTTCTCCGAGTACATTTAACAGGTAGAGCAGCCGTCACACTCAGCACTTTGGCATCAGAAAACGACTACACCACCTTGAAGCAAGCTGTGTTGGACGCCTACCTTCTCTCCACCGAAAGCTATCGACGAAAGTTCCGTGACTACGTCAAGGCAAGTACCACCACCTTCTTAGAATTTGCTAACACCAAACGGAGATATTTCATGAAATGGCTGGAGGCAGCACATGTCTCTACTTTTCCAGAGCTTGTCAACCTCATACTGGTTGAAGAATTTTTGAGACGTGTACCTCCTCCTGTCCGCCTATACTTAGCAGACAAAGAAGAGACCGATTTGGTGAAGTGCGCGAAGTCAGCTGACACTTACAGCCTCATCCACCGGCTGACACCAGAACCTACCAGTAAGAAGTCTTGGTACAGTTACGAGAAAGCGAGCCCAGATCAAGGTACCTCTCAACTGTACTGCAGGTATTGTCGACTCTATGGACATACCATAGAAAAATGTGGTAAGTCCCAATCTAAAGGTAACATAGAACCTCCTAAGCCCAAACCTACTCACCCTAAGTCCGGTAAGCCTGTAATGAATGTTGGTGTTCATGCTAATGATCTCTCTCTCTTTAGCAAGCATCTATATCCAGGAACTATCACTACCCACGGTTCAGATTCAGAGGGACGTTTTGGACTTAAGATCCTGCGGGACACAGCGGCTCTACAATCGATCGTCTTGAAATCAGCTGTGCCCAACGTCGCCTACACAGGAGAGACTGTATTCATCACTGACCTTACTGCTACTACTCCTTATCCTCTTGCCAGAGTTTACCTAGATTGTCCCTTCGTGACCGGTGAAGTCCAAGTCGCCGTCAGGGAAAAGCCTTTTCCCATGCCTGGAGTGCAACTTCTCCTGGGCAACGACTTGGCAGAAGACCAACAACCAAACAACCTGATCGTCAAGGACATATCCCAGGTGAGCAACTCTGTGTTGGATAACCCGATTTTTGAGCATGTTCCAGCAAAGGTTCAAGAGAGTGATGAAGGTTCTCCTCCTGTTATGGTGACCACCCGTGCTCAAGCTGCACGACCACAGCCAGCTGACTCTACTGCTACCGCTGTCCCTCAAGACCCTTCGAAACTACCCCTAATCTGACCGCTTTGGAGTTCCGTAAGTTACAGAGAGATGATCTTACCTTGACACCATTATTCTTTCAGGCTGAGACCCAATCCGACAGTGTTCCTGGGTTCTTTATGGAGAACGAATTACTCTATCGCAGGTATAGACCCAGTAAACTGAAGGACGAGGACGATTGGGCAGACGTTGAACAACTAGTGATTCCTACCAGCCTGCGGCCCACGATTCTACACCTGGCCCATGGAGAATTGTCACACTACGGGTTCAACAAGACTTACCATGGAATTCGACAAGACTACTACTGGCCAGGTATGGTAACGATGTAAAGAATCATGTCAAACTGTGCCACGTGTGTCAGTTAGCCGGGAAACCGAACGTTTCCATTCCCAGAGCACCACTGATACCCATCCAGGTGCCTGAGGAACCGTTCCACAGACTTTTTATTGACTGTGTTGGTCCTTTGCCTCGGACCAGTGCAGGCAACGCCTATATCTTAACTATCCTGTGTCCTACCACCAGATTCCCCATAGCAGTTCCAGTGAAAAACATTACGGCTGCTACAGTGGTGAAGAATTTATATAAAATATTCACCCAGTATGGATTTCCGAGGGAGATGCAGAGCGACTGTGGCACCAACTTCACCAGTGATCTCTTCAAACGGACTCTGGAGGAGTTCAACAACAAACAGGTACTGAAGGCTGTTAAAAAAGTTGGAGCAACAGGCAGGAGTAAAAGGGAAGGTGCTCCAGTGGATAAGGGAGTACTTAAGCAACAGGAAACAGCGAGTAACGGTGAGGGGGGAGACATCAGAGTGGCGAGATGTCACCAGCGGAGTCCCACAGGGCTCAGTACTTGGACCCATCCTGTTTCTAATATATGTGAACGATCTTCCGGAGGGTATAGACTCATTCCTCTCAATGTTTGCTGATGATGCAAAAATTATGAGAAGAATCAAGACGGATGAAGATAGACAGAGACTACAGGATGACCTGGATAAACTGGAGGAATGGTCTAGAAAATGGCTGCTAAAGTTCAACTCGGGAAAGTGTAAGGTGATGAAATTAGGAGAAGGGAGCAGGAGGCTGAACACAAGGTATCATTTGGGAGGGGAAATCCTACAAGAGTCAAATAGAGAGAAAGATCTGGGGGTTGATATCACACCGAACCTGTCCCCAGAAGCCCACATCAAAAGAATATCATCAGCGGCATATGCTAGACTGGCCAACATAAGAACTGCCTTTAGAAATTTGTGTAAGGAATCTTTCAGAACCCTGTATACCACTTATGTAAGACCAATCCTGGAGTATGCAGCTCCAGCCTGGAGTCCATACCTAGTTAAACACAAGACAAAGTTAGAGAAGATTCAGCGGTATGCCACCAGGCTCGTCCCGGAACTGAGAGGATTGAGCTACGAGGAAAGGCTAAAGGAGCTGAACCTCACATCCCTGGAAAACAGAAGAGTAAGGGGAGACATGATAACCACCTACAAAATTCTCAGGGGAATTGACAGGGCGGACAAAGAGAAACTCTTCACCACGGGTGGGACACGAACAAGGGGACACAGGTGGAAACTTAGTACCCAGATGAGCCACAGAGACGTTAGAAAGAATTTTTTCAGTGTCAGAGTAGTTAATAAATGGAATGCACTAGGAAGTGATGTGGTGGAGGCTGACTCCATACACAGTTTCAAGTGTAGATATGATAGAGCCCAGTAGGCTCAGGAATCTGTACACCTGTTGATTGACAGTTGAGAGGCGGGACCAAAGAGCCAAAGCTCAACCCCCGCAAGCACAATTAGGTGAGTACAATTAGGTGAGTACTGGCCAGCCCCTATCATCCTGCTTCACAGGGTTCTCTCGAGCGTAGTCATCAGACTATCAAGGCACTCTTAAAAAAGTTTTGCAATGAGACATCAAAGGATTGGGATAGGCAAATTGATATCATCATGTGTATTTTCAGAAGTCTTCCCAACGAGTCACTAGGAGTATCTCCTTATGAGATGCTCTACGGACGTAAGTGCCGTACACCTCTCAAGGCTTTCAAGGATTCTCTACGTGATGCCACCTTCAGTGATCATCAGAATGTGCCCCAGTATCTTCAAAATCTCCGACACATTCTAGAGAGGGTCCATTCCTTTGCTAGCAACAACCTACAGAAAGCCCAAGAGAGGATGAAGACTCGTTACGACCAGCACTGCCAAGTATGGAAGTTTAAACCGGGAGACTTAGTTCTTGCCTATTTCCCTATCCCAGGTTCTCCTTTACAGAACAGGTTCTCAGGACCCTACCGTGTTAAGGAGTGCCGGAACAACTTCAACTACGTTCTCGAGACCCCCGATAGGCGGCGGAAGACCCAGCTGTGCCACATCAATCTGCTCAAGCTCTATCATGAAGTTCCTCCCACTGTGTTAACCAATTTCACCTCATTTACAGGTCCATACAGCCACAGTGAGACCTTCCTAGCTTCTCCTTCCGAAAACACTAACACTGAGACAGCTCTTTCTAATTCGGAAATCCTTACTGACCTTCACAATCATTTTCAGGACGATAATAGTGCTTCACTCATCAAACTCATCAGAGAACATAAGGAGTTGTTTCGAGATGATCCCCAAGAGTGTACTGTGACTCGGCACGACATCCAACTGCTACCTGACACCCAGCCGATTCGCCAACCGTTCTACAGAATCAGCCCTAGCAAAACGGAAGTCATGCGTGCTGAGGTACAGTATCTCTTGGACCATGGACTGGCTACCCCCTGTGAGTCCCCCTGGGCCTCACCATGCATCCTGGTACCCAAACCTCACGGCAAAATCCGTCTTTGCACGGATTATAGGAAATTAAACAGTGTCACCGTGAAGGACGCCTACCCATTACCTAGGATAGACGACATCCTTGATGCCTTTGGTAATGCCCGCTACCTGTCCCAGATGGACTTACTCAAGGGCAATTACCAGGTGAGCTTAACGGAGCGAGCTAAAGAACTGTCTGCCTTTATAACCCCTTTCGGGCTTTTCAGGTACAACCGCCTTCCCTTTGGACTCTGCAATGCCCCGGCCACCTTTCAGAGAGCTGTCAACCGCGTCATCCAGGGCTTGGACAACACCTACGCCTATTTGGATGATATCGTTGTAGCATCCAACACCTGGAGCGAACACCTGCTCCAGCTACAACGATTGTTCTACAAGCTCCTGAAAGCCGGCCTCACCATCAATCTGGGCAAGTCCACCTTCGCGAAAGGTAAAGTGCGGTACCTGGGTCATGTTATAGGGAGTGGCAGCCTGGCTCCGTTAAACATCCACATTCAAGCAATCTAACAGTATCCACAGCCTACTACCAGGAAGCAGCTCCTGCGCTTCCTTGGTCTTGCTTCCTATTACCGTAGGTTTGTGAAGAACTTTAGCACTGTTGCAACCCCCTTAATCACCTTAACCAGTCCCAAGCAACGGTATAATTGGACCAGGGAGCAAACCGTTGCCTTCGAACAACTCAAATTCCTCCTCTGTTCTAATCCTATTCTCGCCTCACCAGATATCAAGAAGCCTTTCATCCTCCATGTCGACGCCAGTGGTACCGGCATCGGAAGTGTCTTAATGCAGCAGCGAGGCGAGGAGGTTCTACCTGTCAGCTACTACAGTTGCAAGTTGAAGCCTCATCAGAAAAACTATAGCACTATAGAGAAGGAACTCCTCTCCATCGTCCTGAGCTTACAACACTTTGCACCATATCTGCACGGTGCTAGGTCCACTACCATCTATTCGAACCACAACCCTCTAAGATTCCTACATCAAGCCCAATTCAATAACCAACGTCTGCTGCGATGGGCTTTATACCTTCAAGGCTTCAATCTGAAGATCTGTTATATTAAGGGGCCTGATAACATCATTGCTGACGCCCTCTCCAGAGTGCATGAGGTAGAGGCAGCTCCACCTCCCACTCTACCTCCCGTGAACGTGACTCCACCAGAACCGCAGGCTTCGGGGGAGAGTTGTGACGATAATCTCTTCCCAGAGATTTAGCCTGCTCCTTCTGCTAGCATCACGTTCAACACAATATTCAAGATACGTTAATCAGTGGCTTAAACGTATATATCAAGACAGCCACGCACCTGCAACTCCCCCCCCACTCCTGCACACCTGGTCGACCCGCCAACTGCTACTCCCAGCCAAACTACCGACTTGCGGCCGTCCTGCATTCTCATTGGCCGTTCAACAACACACCACTCCAGCTCCACGCCAATCACATTCCTCGCAAGCCAATGTCAGGATCACTGGCAGCCCTACCAGTCAGAATATATCTAGTGCTCTTGCTGTGAACACCTACTTGACCCACCTTGTGTGATCAAATAGAGGTTGATAGCTTGCGCATATATTCCCAGCACCATTTATCTTTGTATTCCTGTTAACGTAACCAGTTCCCCCCTTTTCAGTTTGTTATATATTTTTACGTGTTTTACTTTTACATTATTTTAAATGCCAAGGAATTGTCTTTATTTTATTTTGTTTTCTAGATTAAGTAAAGTGCATTTTTTATATTTGTGTTTTCGTGTATCTTACCTTACCTTACCACAGATTATCAGACAAGCAGTCACTCTTTTTTTCCTTTTTTTTATAACTTACATGTATGTGGCCCAGCATTGACATCTGCTATTTGGAAGACTGCCGACCACCATTTCCAACACGTTACCGTCACAATATATATATATATATATATATATATATATATATATATATATATATATATATATATATATATATATATATATATATTTATATATATATATATATATAAATATATAAATATTAGTATATTTTGGTAGCAGTCTTTCCTGTAGACATATATTATTAAATATGACCGAAAAAGTAGATTAATAACTCTAACACGAATTTTCTCAATATTTCTTATGTTTCTTTTCACTGTTGATGGGAATTGAAACATCAATTCTCCAAAATTCATTTTTATTTCTAGTCTGACGCGACACTTGAACGTGTTTCGTAATAATTTATTACATTTTCAAAGACTTTAGTTTACACACACACAACTATAACCCGCAAACACTGAACAGAGTTTTACTATGCTATGATTTAAACGGCTTTCATTTTATACCCGCATTTTGGGTGAAGTGATATGTTACAACAGTTTCGATGAGGTGAACATAACTTTCAACACAAGACAGAACACGAAACAATGGGCATTAATTGGGTAAATAAAGTGAAGAATGGAAGTAACTGCAGAGGGGCCTATTGGCCCATATTTCTTGATGCTTCTACACTGGTGTGGAGTCTTGAAGTGGGTAGAATATTGTTGTGCATTAATAGGCTGTTGATTGCTGGTGTTGACTTCTTAATGTGTAATCTTAAATATCCTGAGGAAACTACTCCAAGCTTGTACTAAGGAGGCACCCTTCTTGAGCCCGGATGGGCACATGTATAAGCAAGTAGATGGGGTCGCCATGGGTTCTCCCCTAGGTGTCCTGTTTGCGAACTTCTACATGGGTACTATCGAGAAAAAAGTCTTAGTCGACTTGAACTTGAAACCGGCCATATACTGCAGGTACGTTGACGACATTTTACACAGGTACCTGATGTCAGACATCTGCAGGAGCTGAAAGAGACGTTTGAGCAGAATTCTGTGTTGCGTTTCACTTACGAGATGGAGAAGGATGGGAAGCTGCCCTTTCTAGATGTAACAGTCATGGAAAGGAGCGGAGGTTTCCACACTGCAGTCTACACTAAGGAAACAAACATAGGAATGTGCCTAAATGCCAACAGTGACTGCCCAGACAGGTACAAGAGGAGTGTTGTTAACGCTTATGTCGACCGTGCTCTCAGCCACAGCTCAGAATGGAAGCAAGTCGACGAAGAACTCTGTAGGGTAAGGCAGGTCCTAGTCAACAACGGCTTCTCCAATGGTTTCATTGAAGACATCATAAGAAGGAAAGTGAAACGCCATGCAACCTCTGAAGAGACAACTAATACAACACCTATACCCCCTATTAGACTATTTTACAGGAACTTCTTCTCCACAGCTCATAAAACGGAGGAAAGGGTCCTGAAAGATATTGTTAATAGAAATGTTATCCCTACAGACAAAAATCAGAAGATACAACTAACGATTTACTATAAAACCAAAAAAACGGCCAGCCTACTCATGAGAAACTCTCCAGACACGGAGCAGAACGCTCTAAAAGAGACAAACGTCGTCTATGCCTTCAAATGCCCTCTTGGGGACTGTAAGCCCCAAAAAACTCAGTATATAGGCAAGACAACAACATCTCTTTCCAGGCGTTTAACGATGCATAAGCAACAGGGCTCCATTAAGGAACATATATTCTCTTCCCACAACCAAACCATCACCAGAGAAATCTTAACAAACAACACAGAAATCATTGATAGATACAGCGACAGCAGGCGGCTTGACATCTGCGAGGCACTACACATCAAGAAGTCAACACCAGCAATCAACAGCCAATTAACGCACAACTATATTCTACCCACTTCAAGACTCCGCTCCAATATAGAAACATCAAGAAATATGGGCCAATAGGCCTTCTGCAGTTCTATTTGTACCCAACTTCTACAAATCTATACCCGTATTCCATGCAGTTCTTTGTACCAACTTCTACAAATCTATACCCGTATTCCATGTTCTGTGTTTCACCCCACTATTGTATACATCACCTCACCCAAATGCAGGTATAAGAGCCAATGTTGTTTCAGGCATAAGTTGTGTTGATAAACTAAAGTCTTTGAAAATGTAATAAGTTTACGAAACGCGCTCAAGTGTCGCGTCAGACTAGAAATAAAAATGAATTTTGGAGAATTGATTTTTCATTTACCGTCACCAGTAAAAAGAAACATAAGGAAAATAGAGAAAATTCGTGTTAGAATTATTAATCTTACTTTTTCGGTCATATAATAATATATGTCTACAGGAAAGGCTGCTACCAAAATATACCAATATATATATA
>WNGS01163351.1:64029-80144 GCA_020271785.1 Procambarus virginalis | reverse complement strand
GTATTATATAAATATCTTGGGTAATGTTTTATGTTATTTGCTTACATATGTGTTAATTGTGTTTTACATATTATGATTTCTATTTAATTTTAATTTGTTTCAATATTTGTTATTATTATTATTACTATTAATTTAATTGTTATTACTATTAATTTAATATTATCATTATTTCAATTGCAATTATTTTTCATTTAATTATTATTAATATTTCTTTTTAACAATTCCATGAATTTTTATATAGTGGCATTGTTTCGTGCAGATGTTCCTGAATTTAGCAAACTTGTTCATAAAGAACTCTTCCAAATCGAAAGAAAATGTTTGAACGAGACGAATGTCATCTATGTCTTTTCAAGCTCACTTTGGGAATGGCAGCCCCAACAATTTCTGTACATAGGCAAGACAGTGTGACTATGGTGGTGCATTTTAGAATTTTGTGGGCGAGATAAGGCGTGAAATTCCCTTTCATTGTCAAGAAAAATTCCCATAGACTTAGATGTAATTTTTCCAGCAGACGTTTCCTTTGTTTTTTAAATCGTATTACATAGACTTGTCATTTTAAAATTTTGGTGTAAGATGAAGTTTGAAATTATCAGTCTTAAGTATAAACTACCTGTTGATTTCAATGTAAATTTTCTTCCAGTAGAATTTTCCTGCAAAATTTAAATGGTGCGACTTAGAGGACCCGTTTTTATTTTTTGGGAAGAGAGATGTGGTATGAAGTTCCTGTAGATTTATATATAAAATTCCCATAACGTTAAAGGTAAACTACCCAGCTCGTAGACTTAAATGGAAATCTTAGGGTCAAGACTTAAATGGAGATCTTAGGGTCAAGACTTAAATAGAGTTTTTAGGCCATAATCTGTAGACTTAAATTAATTTCCTAGGCCATCGAATGTAAACTACCTAGGCCATAGATTTGATTGTAAATTTCCTAGCTCATAGACTTTATTTCAAACTCTTCCAGTAGACTTAAAATTTAATCTCCACAATTTTCCTAGGCCATAGGCTTAAAAAGAAGTCCCCACAGAGTTCCAGAGTCTTCTATCCAAGATATTCGTTTCCGGGTTTACAATTAGTTTACTAACGGCGGAAGTCTCAGTTACCCGGCAATAGAGCAGTCTGTCATCCATCACCTTACACCTGCCATCCACCCGAGCACCACCACTGCCTCTGCCGCCATTGCAAGCCAAGCACTAGTGTTAAGCTGATTCCTCTTGTTTCACTTTTCATTGTTTGTTATTGTTCAGTTTCCACGCTGCAATTCACCCGTTAAATGTCTCGAAAGGTATTCAACTAAAGGTTTCCTAACCTAACCTGACCTAACATCTGGATCAGATTGTAGGCAGGAGAATGAATAATTATTAACATTTAAAATCTCATTTACAAACATTCCTCTGGGCGGTGTGTGTGTGTACAGGGAATAAATCTCATAGGCACTTTCTCCAGCAGGGCAGCTCGAGGAAGAGAGACAAAGACAGGAAGAGGCAGATAAAGAAAGGAAAAGAGAGGAAGGAAGATATGATGACCAAACTACACTTCAGGACGAAACGAAACGTCGTCGTTTGTTCATTTACTGGTGTTTCGTTTGGTCATTATATCTTCAGCCACGTTATTGTGACTCATCGTTTGCATAGGGAAGCAGAGAGAGATGATGGAGGTAAGAGTGTGAGTAATTATTCCCAGGTGCGCCCCGTGGTAATTATTCCCAGGTGCACCCCATGGTAATTATTCCCAGGTGCGCCCCATGGTAATTATTCCCATGTGCACCCCATGGTAATTATTCCCAGGTGCGCCCCATGGTAATTATTCCCAGGTGCACCCCGTGGTAATTATTCCCAGGTGCACCCCATGGTAATTATTCCCAGGTGCACCCCATGGTAATTATTCCCAGGTGCGCCCCATGGTAATTATTCCCATGTGCACCCCATGGTAATTATTCCCAGGTGCGCCCCATGGTAATTATTCCCAGGTGCACCCCGTGGTAATTATTCCCAGGTGCACCCCGTGGTAATTATTCCCAGGTGCACCCCGTGGTAATTATTCCCAGGTGCGCCCCATGGTAATTATTCCCAGGTGCGCCCCATGGTAATTATTCCCAGGTGCACCCCATGGTAATTATTCCCAGGTGCACCCCATGGTAATTATTCCCAGGTGCGCCCCATGGTAATTATTCCCAGGTGCACCCCGTGGTAATTATTCCCAGGTGCACCCCGTGGTAATTATTCCCAGGTGCACCCCGTGGTAATTATTCCCAGGTGCACCCCATGGTAATTATTCCCAGGTGCACCCCATGGTAATTATTCCCAGGTGCACCCCATGGTAATTATTCCCAGGTGCACCTCATGGTAAATATTCCCAGGTGCACCCCATGCTAATTCCCTTCCCGCCAAACACACACCGAAACTACGACGTTGGTACAACGTTCGAACAAGTTATAACACCAAATCAGTTATAACAACCAATATAGCAAGTTTTAACAACGTTCTAATACGTCATAAACACGTTAAGGCAAGATGTAACAATTTTATTACAAGTTGTAACAAGCGGAAAATAGAGACAGTTGCGTTTTGTGTTTCCAGGGATATAACCTTTGCATTCCTGCATCCCCCATACAAAAGTATGGGAGATGTATTGTAAAACATTTATATTCGTTGAATATAAAAAATGCAAAGAATGATTCATATTCTAGGTAGGAATTAACACGTGTATATTAGTCTACATAATATACACTACATAATAATAGATAATTAATAAACATTGCGCTAACTTTCCCATTAACTTAAAAAAGATGCATTCATTGTCTCACAATAATTTATTTTTCTAAAGTTTCTCAACTGACTATAGAAAAGGTTTTGCATCAGGTTCTGTCATAACCAAAAACTGGAACAGACATTTAAATCTTTTCGTTCGTTATATTACAAAGGGTTTTTAGCATTGTTATTTGTCACCATATATGAAATACACTTAGTAACAAGTGTTAATATTTTGTTTGTGAATAATTTCATGCAAATAGCAAAGGACCTGTAATAATTATTTTTTATGAACGGTTTTGTAATATTTTTCTTAACTGTTTGGCAGGTGATTTCACAGAAACTTCCCTAAGTTTGAGGATATGGCCCAGCCAATAATCATTAGCAGTTGCAAGAAAATCGTGCAGTATCTGCCCTATCTACTTGTGGAACAATCATTGACACAAATCATTGACCCCATTTTACTCTAAATTGTCAGTGTACGTCTTTTAAAATTCGGATTTTTTATATATACTAAGCAATTTTAATTTTAAAATAACAAATTATATTTTGAGTTACCTTGTGAGGATATGCTTCCTAATGGCACAAATTTATTCCTGCTCTTATTGTTTATGGTTGCTTGTATGTGTGCTTGCATGGCACAACTTCGTTATTTGTCATCCACTGTGTGTCAAGTTTGGTCTGAAGAGTCTAAAGAGGTCATCAGGTTTGACCTGGGTCATATAGTCCTGTTGCAACTGAGTAAACAGATAGACAGTATCAGGCCTGGTGTACCTTTACACAGGAGGAGTAAGTTTTGGTGGATACTGTGGTGGGAGGGGCAGAGATGGGCCCTTTCTCCTCAAAACCATTGGGTTCTAACCACAATCCCTCTATTCCCCCTTCTGAGACAATTTCGCTTTTCGCTGTATGATGTGGAAACCAACCACGACTCTGGCAGAGGAATAGGTGCGCGTGCCAATCAGATACGTTTACAGAAAAGGCGGGAATGCCTAGCTTCTGCCATTGGTCAACAGGGAACGCTATCACGGAATCCTGGAGAGCATGTGGGCGTCATGCCTCAAGGCGTCATTCTGACTCCAGATTTCAAGAAGAGAGGACGCTGCTACACCAGAGCTCAGGGTCACTAATTCTCACCTAAGGCTGGGGTAAAAGTGCTCTTTTGTAACTGTTAAATCAGTATGACCCATATCACTGATAGATTTTTTGGTGTGATTGGATTATATTAAGGATTACTGCAAATTAGGTCGCAAACAACGGTTCGTGGATAAGCCGTGACCACTCTGTGTTCCTGAAGAGACAATACTAGCAGTGTGAAAGACCTGGAAAAGACACATGTGATTTCATTGAGCTAAACCGATGTGAGAGGGAAACCTCAGCTGTCTGGCAAGAGCCAGCGGTGTACTCACGGGATCCTAATATAATAAGTAACTGTGGTCAGAATTAGTGTCACGTGTACTCACCTAGTTAGTACACGTGACTTAGTGACGAGTGACGAGTACATGTGTCTTAGAGCAAGTGATTGTCTATGTAGCAGTGAAGAATCATTAGCGACAATCGCTGTGAAGAGATCTAAGAGCGATGTTAAAGGCTTGATGGTGTTCAAACTCGTGAAAGTTCGTATAATCGGAGTCGAGGGGAGGGTGTAGCTTCTCGCCCAGGACAGAGCGTGCTCGCACATGCCAAGTCAAACCCGTTATGCGATGTGTGTGTGTGTGTAGGAGAGTGGGTGGGTGTAGGAGAGTGGGTCCAAAGTGACCCAGGAATCATGACGGACAATAATTAATGTGGAAGTTTCAGGACTATGCTGGAGCTCTTTATGGTCGGTGTCTGCTGATTGGCCAGCTCGTGTGGTGTAATCAAGTTACTCCTGATACGTGGAAGGAAAAAGGGGCATCTGGAAGTGTAGAAATTCATCTGATACAGCTTGAGGTGGTGCTAAAATGACTTTGTTCTGATTTAAGGTCGGGCTCCCTCGCGGACGAAGGAAATATTCTTACCTGCATAACTCACCACCAGAGTAGCATGCACTTTGAAACACAAGTTTACACATACAGCAGAAGTCTACGCTGTGCAACACAAGTATATGCTATGCACCACAAGTCTACACATGCAAAACAAGACTACACTGAAACTCAAGTTTACACATGTAACAGAAGTATACATTGTGTAGACACAAAGTCTACACTTGGAACACAAGTCTACACATGCAACAAAAGTCCACACTATGCAACACAAGTTTGCACTTGTAACACAAATGTACACTGCACCAATAGCCTACACTGTGAAACACATATCTACACAGAGCAACACAATTCTACACTTGCCACACAAGTCTACACTGTGGAACACAAGCTTACACTTGCAACACAAGTATACACTGTGCAACACAAGTCTTCACATTCAACAGAAGTCAACACATGCATCAGAAGTCAACACTATACAACACAAGTTTACACTTTTCAACACAAGTCTACACATGCAATACAAGTCTACACTTCCAACACAAGTCTACACGTCCAACACAAGTCTACATTGTGCAACACAAGTCAACATTTGCAACTCAAGTTTACTGTTGACAAGTCAACACTGTGCAATACAAGTCTACACATGCAACACAAGTCAACACTGTGCAATACAATTCTACAAATGCAACACTAGTGCACACGTCTTCACATACAATGAGAGTCTACACACATGGAACCTAAGTCTACACATGCAACCAAGCCTACACACATGCAACCTAAGTCTACACACATGCAACCTAAGTCTACACACATGCAACTTAAGTCTACACATTTGCAACCTACATCTACACACATGCAAATTAAGTCTACACACATGCAACCTAAGTGTACACACATGCAACCTAAGTCTACACACATGCAACACAAGCCTCCACATACAACACAAGTGTACACAAATACAAGACAAGACTACACATATGCAACACAAATCTAAACATGCAACACAAATCAACACTGTGCATCACAAGTCTGCACATACTACACAAGTTTACACGTGCCACATAAGTCTACACTATGCAACAAAAGTCTACACTGTGCAACAAGTCTATACTGTGCAACACAAGTCTATTCTTGCAACACCAGTCTACACATTCAACACAAGTCTACACTGTGCAACACAAGTCTACTCTGTGCAACACAAGTCTACATACACATGCAACATATCTCTACAAGTGGAATACAAGTCTACATATGCAACACAAGTCTACACATGCAACACAAGTGAACACTGGTAACAAAAGTCTACACTATGCAACACAAGTTTACACTGTGTAACACAAGTTTACACTGTGCAACACAAGTCTACACATGTAACACAAGTCTGCACATGCAACATGCCACAGAAATCAACACTATGCAACACAAGTATGCACTTTGAAACACAAGTTTACACATACAGCAGAAGTCTACGCTGTGCAACACAAGTATATGCTATGCACCACAAGTCTACACATGCAAAACAAGACTACACTGAAACTCAAGTTTACACATGTAACAGAAGTATACATTGTGTAGACACAAAGTCTACACTTGGAACACAAGTCTACACATGCAACAAAAGTCCACACTATGCAACACAAGTTTGCACTTGTAACACAAATGTACACTGCACCAATAGCCTACACTGTGAAACACATATCTACACAGTGCAACACAATTCTACACTTGCCACACAAGTCTACACTGTGGAACACAAGCTTACACTTGCAACACAAGTATACACTGTGCAACACAAGTCTTCACATTCAACAGAAGTCAACACATGCATCAGAAGTCAACACTATACAACACAAGTTTACACTTTTCAACACAAGTCTACACATGCAATACAAGTCTACACTTCCAACACAAGTCTACACGTCCAACACAAGTCTACATTGTGCAACACAAGTCAACATTTGCAACTCAAGTTTACTGTTGACAAGTCAACACTGTGCAATACAAGTCTACACATGCAACACAAGTCAACACTGTGCAATACAATTCTACAAATGCAACACTAGTGCACACGTCTTCACATACAATGAGAGTCTACACACATGGAACCTAAGTCTACACATGCAACCAAGCCTACACACATGCAACCTAAGTCTACACACATGCAACCTAAGTCTACACACATGCAACTTAAGTCTACACATTTGCAACCTACATCTACACACATGCAAATTAAGTCTACACACATGCAACCTAAGTGTACACACATGCAACCTAAGTCTACACACATGCAACACAAGCCTCCACATACAACACAAGTGTACACAAATACAAGACAAGACTACACATATGCAACACAAATCTAAACATGCAACACAAATCAACACTGTGCATCACAAGTCTGCACATACTACACAAGTTTACACGTGCCACATAAGTCTACACTATGCAACAAAAGTCTACACTGTGCAACAAGTCTATACTGTGCAACACAAGTCTATTCTTGCAACACCAGTCTACACATTCAACACAAGTCTACACTGTGCAACACAAGTCAACATTTGCAACAAAAGTCCACACAAGCAATATAAGTCTACACATGCATCACAAGTCTACACTGTGTAACTCAAGTCCACACATGCAACTCAGTTCCACACAAGCAACAAAAGTCTACACTGTACAGCACAAGTAAGCAATTTGCAACACAAGTCAACAATGTACAACACAAGTCAACACATGCAACAAAAGTCAACACTATGCAACACAATTATACGCTTTACAACAAACGTTTACACATGCAACACAAGTCTACACTGTGGAACAGAAGTCTACATGTGCAACACAAGTCTACACTTTGCAACAGAAGTCTACATGTGCAATACAAGTCTACACTGTGCAACACAAGTCTACACTGTGCAACACAAGTCTACACTGTGCAACACAAGTGTGAAAGGTGCAACACATGTCAACACTGTGCAACACAATCTACAAACACGCATCACAAGTCTACACTGTGCAACACAAGTCTACACTGAGCAACACAGGTCTTCACTTGCAACACAAGTCTACACTGTGCAACACAAGTCTACACCGTGCAACACAAGTCTTCACATGCAACAGAAGTCAACACTATTCAACACAAGTATATATTTTATATATTTTGCAAGATTAGTTTTCACATGCAACATAAAACACAAGTGAACACATGCAACTCAAGTTTACACTGTGCAACACAAGTCTACACGGAGCAAGACAAATATACACTGTGAAACAAAAGTCTAAATTGTGCAACACAAGTCTACACGTCCACCACAAATCTACACAAGCAACACAAGTCTACACTGTGCAACACAAATTTACACATGCGACACATGTCTACACTGTACAACACAAGTCTCTACATGCAACACAAATTTGCACATATAAAACATACCTACACTGTGCAGCACAAGTCTTCGCATGCAACACAAGTCAACACATGCAACAAAAGTAACACAAGTCTACACACGCATCACAAGTCTACACTGTGCAACAGAAGTCTACATGTGCAACACAAGTCTACATTGTGCAACACTAGTTTACATTGTGCAACACAAGTAAACATTTGCAACAAAACTCCACACAAGCAATACAAGTCATCATTGTGCAATACAAGTCTACACATGCATCACAAGTCTACACTGTGCAACTCAAGTCCACACATGCAACTCAAGTCCACACATGCAACAATAGTCTACACTGTACAACACAAGTAAGCAATGTGCAACACAAGTCAACAATGTGCAACACAAGTCTACACATGCAACACAAGTCTGTACATGCAACACAAGTGTACACTGTCCTATCACAATTATACACTGTGCAGCACAAGTATACACATGGAACACAAGTTTATACATGCAACGCATGTCTACACTGTCCAACACAAATCTAAACATGCAACATAAATCTACACTGTGCATCACAAGTCTGCACATACTACACAAGTTTACACGTTCAACACAAGTCTACACTGTGCAACACAATCTACAAACACCCAACACAAGTCTGCACTGTGCAACACAAGTCTACACTATGCAACACAATCTACAAACACCCAACACAAGTCTGCACTGTGCAACACAAGTCTACACTATGCAACACAACCTAAAAATACCCAACACAAGTCTGCACTGTGCAACACAAGTCTACACTGCAACACAAGTCTGTACATGCAACACAAGTGTACACTGTCCAGCACAATTACACACTGTGCATGTGCAACACAATCATACACTGTGCAACACAAGTATACACATGAAACACAAGTTTATACATGCAACGCAAGTCTACACTGTCCAACACAAGTCTACACTGTACAACACAAATCTAAACATGCAACACAAATCAACACTGTGCATCACAAGTCTGCACATACTACACAAGTTTACACGTGCCACATAAGTCTACACTATGCAACAAAAGTCTACACTGTGCAACAAGTCTATACTGTGCAACACAAGTCTTTTCTTGCAACACCAGTCTACACATTCAACACAAGTCTACACTGTGCAACACAAGTCTACTCTGTGCAACACAATTCTACATACACATGCAACATAAGTCTACAAGTGGAATACAAGTCTACATATGCAACACAAGTCTACACATGCAACACAAGTGAACACTGGTAACAAAAGTCTACACTATGCAACACAAGTTTACACTGTGTAACACAAGTTTACACTGTGCAACACAAGTCTACACATGTAACACAAGTCTGCACATGCAACATGCCACAGAAATCAACACTATGCAACACAAGTATGCACTTTGAAACACAAGTTTACACATACAGCAGAAGTCTACGCTGTGCAACACAAGTATATGCTATGCACCACAAGTCTACACATGCAAAACAAGACTACACTGAAACTCAAGTTTACACATGTAACATAAGTATACATTGTGTAGACACAAAGTCTACACTTGGAACACAAGTCTACACATGCAACAAAAGTCCACACTATGCAACACAAGTTTGCACTTGTAACACAAATGTACACTGCACCAATAGCCTACACTGTGAAACACATATCTACACAGTGCAACACAATTCTACACTTGCCACACGAGTCTACACTGTGGAACACAAGCTTACACTTGCAACACAAGTATACACTGTGCAACACAAGTCTTCACATTCAACAGAAGTCAACACATGCATCAGAAGTCAACACTATACAACACAAGTTTACACTTTTCAACACAAGTCTACACATGCAATACAAGTCTACACTTCCAACACAAGTCTACACGTCCAACACAAGTCTACATTGTGCAACACAAGTCAACATTTGCAACTCAAGTTTACTGTTGACAAGTCAACACTGTGCAATACAAGTCTACACATGCAACACAAGTCAACACTGTGCAATACAATTCTACAAATGCAACACTAGTGCACACGTCTTCACATACAATGAGAGTCTACACACATGGAACCTAAGTCTACACATGCAACCAAGCCTACACACATGCAACCTAAGTCTACACACATGCAACCTAAGTCTACACACATGCAACTTAAGTCTACACATTTGCAACCTACATCTACACACATGCAAATTAAGTCTACACACATGCAACCTAAGTGTACACACATGCAACCTAAGTCTACACACATGCAACACAAGCCTCCACATACAACACAAGTGTACACAAATACAAGACAAGACTACACATATGCAACACAAATCTAAACATGCAACACAAATCAACACTGTGCATCACAAGTCTGCACATACTACACAAGTTTACACGTGCCACATAAGTCTACACTATGCAACAAAAGTCTACACTGTGCAACAAGTCTATACTGTGCAACACAAGTCTTTTCTTGCAACACCAGTCTACACATTCAACACAAGTCTACACTGTGCAACACAAGTCTACTCTGTGCAACACAAGTCTACATACACATGCAACATATCTCTACAAGTGGAATACAAGTCTACATATGCAACACAAGTCTACACATGCAACACAAGTGAACACTGGTAACAAAAGTCTACACTATGCAACACAAGTTTACACTGTGTAACACAAGTTTACACTGTGCAACACAAGTCTACACATGTAACACAAGTCTGCACATGCAACATGCCACAGAAATCAACACTATGCAACACAAGTATGCACTTTGAAACACAAGTTTACACATACAGCAGAAGTCTACGCTGTGCAACACAAGTATATGCTATGCACCACAAGTCTACACATGCAAAACAAGACTACACTGAAACTCAAGTTTACACATGTAACAGAAGTATACACTGTGTAGACACAAAGTCTACACTTGGAACACAAGTCTACACATGCAACAAAAGTCCACACTATGCAACACAAGTTTGCACTTGTAACACAAATGTACACTGCACCAATAGCCTACACTGTGAAACACATATCTACACAGTGCAACACAATTCTACACTTGCCACACAAGTCTACACTGTGGAACACAAGCTTACACTTGCAACACAAGTATACACTGTGCAACACAAGTCTTCACATTCAACAGAAGTCAACACATGCATCAGAAGTCAACACTATACAACACAAGTTTACACTTTTCAACACAAGTCTACACATGCAATACAAGTCTACACTTCCAACACAAGTCTACACGTCCAACACAAGTCTACATTGTGCAACACAAGTCAACATTTGCAACTCAAGTTTACTGTTGACAAGTCAACACTGTGCAATACAAGTCTACACATGCAACACAAGTCAACACTGTGCAATACAATTCTACAAATGCAACACTAGTGCACACGTCTTCACATACAATGAGAGTCTACACACATGGAACCTAAGTCTACACATGCAACCAAGCCTACACACATGCAACCTAAGTCTACACACATGCAACCTAAGTCTACACACATGCAACTTAAGTCTACACATTTGCAACCTACATCTACACACATGCAAATTAAGTCTACACACATGCAACCTAAGTGTACACACATGCAACCTAAGTCTACACACATGCAACACAAGCCTCCACATACAACACAAGTGTACACAAATACAAGACAAGACTACACACATGCAACACAAGTCAACAACGTGCAACACAAATCTACACATGCAATATAAAACTACACTGGGCAACACAAATCTACACATGCAACACAAGTCTACACTGTGCAACACAAGTGTACACATGCAACGTAAGTCCATACATGCAACACAAGTGTACACATGCAACACAATTCCACACATGCAACACAAGTGTACGCACGTAACTCAAGTCTACACATGCAACAGAAGTCAACACTATGCAACACAAGTATATATTTTGCAACACAAGTGAACACTTGCAACACAAGTCTACACTGAGTAGCACAGGTCTCCAGTTGCAACACAAGTCAACACTGTGTAACACAGTTCTTCACTTGCAACACAAGTCTACACTGTGCAACACAAGTCTTCACATGCAACACAAGTCTACACATGCAACAGAAGTCAACACTATGCAACACAAGTAAACACTTTGTAACACAAGTTTACACATACAACACAAGTCTACACTATGCCACACAAGTCTACACTGTGGAACACAAGTCTACACTTGCAACTCAAGTCTATACATGCAACAAAAGTTTACACTGTGCAACACAAGTCTGCACTTGCAACACAAATGTACACTGCACCAATAGTATAAACTGTGCAACACATGTCTACACTGTGCAACACATTTCTACACTGTGCAACACAATTCTACACATGCCACCCAAGTCTATACTGTGGAACACATGTCTACACTTGCAACACAAGTATGCACTGTGCTGTTTTTGGCGATTCTGCATTTCCAACCTCTGTTTCTCTGCTTCTTAATTAGCCATCTCTAGCTTAGATTCTTTCTCTAACTTTAGAATTGCCACCTGATCACTTGACTCTTCTTCTAATTCCTCTAACCACTCCTCGTCAAGTTTCTCCTCCTCCACTAAGTGTGTGACAATGACTCTTACAAGCTGAGCCTTTAACATTCTCCTGGAAACTGTCAGTTTGAATTTTTCAGCCATGTAAACATCCATGTGAACATCTCGAATATGGCCATCCCCCCCATGAAACGCCACGGTCTCCCCCCACAGGAATGAACATGCAATAGCATTAACAAAATATTAAATACAGGCACACTACAGCATGCTACATTTAAATCAAACATATATATACTGGAACACAACTGGATACACTGTTTTATTTAAATAACTGAGGAAAGAAATAATGGACATACATATTTATCATGATAATGTTAGAATCAAATATATGGATTCATAACAAACACCTATACCCTTAACCTAACCTAACACCTCTTAACCTCACTATGACTACAAACGGCCGCGTGGGGCACCACTCACATAGCTGGGACGGAGTGCCCCACACCACCTGGCAGTTCCGATGGACCACCTGTCCTGGTGTTCACAGACAATCGTAGTCCTAGATTTCTCAACTGTAGTTTCCATAGGAACACATGTTTTACTTTACTGGGAATGTCTTCATATATAAAACTTTCTCTTGAAAATCACTCTCCCATCTTATTCTTACTAAGAGAATATACATTTATCTTTATTGTGGACAATTATGGAACTACATTTCAATGCAGAGTCAGCAAGGAACACAACACACTTCATCTGGACAATGCTAAAGATTTTGGCTTTTACAAATCTACATACTTTTAAAATAATAAATCCTGTCTATGATCTCGCTTTTCAGATCAGTTTTCAAATCACATAAAAAATTAGTGATAATCGTTTAATGTTCAATTTCAAGTTCAAGTAAGTTTATTGATACATAAAATACATCCCTAAAGGATTGAATAGCTTAGACTGTTTCTACCTTTCTATTTTATGGCGCTATATATAGCTTTGATTAACTGCTTTGTCTTTACCCGCTGAAACTTTTCCAAGTAGCTCCTACCAGTAGGCTAATAACAGCCCCATTACCTAACGTTTACAGGTAACCCGTGGCTGCCGAAGAGCGACAGTAGAAGAGTGATAACAGCATCGTGGCTTCTTTCTTGTATTATCTTCATCTCTGTCTTCTCCAGCACTCTCACTGCCATGCTCTCAGTGCCTGCGGTGAGTTCCTCTCTCTTCCCTCTAGTAGTACAAAAGGTGACTATGGGGGTGCTGTTTTAATTTTTTCTACAGCACCCCTATAATTTCCTTTTTTTATTCTATGAACCTCGAGAATGTAGTCTCCTAATACTTTTCGGTAGCTGGGTGACTCCACCTCGTAGTCTCATAATATTTTCAATCACTTATTGACTGCTCCTTTTCATCATATATTTTTTCTAAAGGGAGATTAAATGGCTCCTTTCCGTCTCCTCCTATTTTTCCTGAGGAGATTAAGCAGCACCCTTCCATTATCCCTAAATTTAATTACCTGGTTGACGCACGGGTACGGCTGTTCCTAATGTTGAATGACGTCATCAGCCAGCCAGTCGTTAGCTTCCTTCAATAAGTTTGTTTTCCATATTTTTATATTTAATCCCATTTTCAATTATTGCATATCTTATCCCATTATCAAGTTTAAATATT
Organism: Procambarus virginalis; assembly: GCA_020271785.1. Lineage (NCBI taxonomy): Eukaryota > Metazoa > Arthropoda > Malacostraca > Decapoda > Cambaridae > Procambarus > Procambarus virginalis. The sequence continues at coordinate 65,840 of WNGS01163351.1, read as the reverse complement.
GAATCCCCTTTTCAAAGATTATTTCTAGTTAAATAACTGCTTTTCTTATTTTTCTGTGATGGTAACATCAGATCATTTGGGAACGCATTGCGCGATGGAGTGGGGAATGGTGGGAAGGACGAGGGCACAGGAGTGGGGGATGGTGGGGGAGGACAAGGGGACGGGGAAGGAGGTAATGATGGGGAGAATGAGGGGATGGGGCAAGTGGAGAATGTTGGGGTGGACAAGGGGATGGGGAAGGGGGGTAATGATGGGGAGGACGAGGGGATGGGGGAAGTGGAAAATGGTTGGGAGGACAAAGGGACAAGGACAGCGGGGGATGGTGGGGGGGGGGACGAGAGGACGATGGAAGGGGGAAATGGTGGGAACGACGAGGTGATGGGGGACTGGGGGATAGTGGGAAGAACGAGGGGGGACGGCAAAGTGGAGGAATGATGGGGACGATGAGGGGACGACAAAGTGGAGAATGGTGGGGGAGGTCGAGGCGACAGGGGAGTGGGGATGGTGCAGAGGACAAGAGGACAGAGGCGGGGGGAATGGTGGGGAGGACGAGGGGACGTGGGGGAGGGGGACCAGGGGCACTTCATTTCACCTCTCTCTCCTGCCTATATATGTCCATACTTACTAACTTGTAAATCATTCCATCTGGAGATGTATTATTGAAATTCGAAAGTACTTAAGGAAATTTCTGTTTCAATTCTTCCTCCGTGGTCCGATACGGCCATATATATAAATACAGAACCCCTTAACCACTCGACCATCACGACCGGACAAAAGATGATGGTAGCCGAGGCTAATTCCCCATCATCCCGCCGGCACTCTGAGGGTAATCTTGGGCATTGTATTTTATCAAATCACCTCATTCTTTGGGGCACACGTGAGGAACACAAATGCGAACAAGCCTGAACGGTCTCCAGTGCGAACGGTTCGCATTTGTGTTCGTTTTGTCGTGTCACGTTGGTCGGGTGGCTAAGGTGTCCTGTACGCCAGCAGAGTGCTCCTGGCAGTATGGGTTCGAGTCACTTCTGGGGTGTGAGTTTTCAGTTGCATATAGTCCTGGGAACCATTCAGGCTTGTTCGCATTTGTGTTCCTCACGTGTGCCCCAAAGAATGAGGTGATTTGATAAAATGCCATGCCCAAGATTACCAGCTGAGTGCTGGCGGGGGGATGGAAATAGCCTCGGCTATCATCCTCTTTTGTCCGGTCGTGTTGGTCGGGTGGCTAAGGTGTCCTGTACGCCAGCAAAGTACTCCTGGCAGTATGGGTTCGAGTCACTTCTGGGGGTGTGAGTTTTCAGTTATATGAAAGCATTATACACCACAGTTCTCAAATAGAAAGTAACTGTACATAGCTTGCACGGTAGTCATTAACATCAAGGTGTATTGTGTCATCCAATGGAGGCATTACGTTGGCGACGTCCGACATCACAAATTAAACTAGTCATTAGCATCATGGTGTGAAATCTCACAGCAGCACCACATCAATGGCGTATTTAAAAACGCAATGAAGTCTTGTTTCTTTGTTATTGTTCCCGTGCTAACATATATACAATTTATTACCCAATTATTACACACACACACACACACACACGCACCACACCACACACACACACACCACACAACACACACACACACAACACACACCACACACACACACACACACACACACCACACACACACACAACAGAGACGACTGAAGGAACTGAACTTACGACACTAGAGAAAAGAGGGAGAGAGGGATATGATAGGGACATATAAAATACTCAGGGGAATTGACAAAGTGGAAATAGATGAAATGTTCACACGTAATA
>WNGS01163351.1:8243-35332 GCA_020271785.1 Procambarus virginalis | reverse complement strand
TACACATGCAACTCTGGCTGCTTGAGACCGCGCGCAACGCCTCGGGGGCGTGTACTGCATGACGAACATGCAGATTGTGACGTCATCGCTCATCCTGTCGGCTCTATTGCAACAAAGTAAGTACAATAGAATTTTTTTTATTTTTCCCCGTGATCAGTGAACACAAATTACAGATTAGGAAGAATGTTTTTTTTTTCAAAATTACATGCGCCTGTGGGGAACGAAGGATCTTAAACCCTTAACATGTTAAGGTCAAGGAGCTGCCCGAAGGACATATCATTGGTTAGGTAAAGGAGTTTCTCAACGGAAAACTCCCGTACTAGGGAAAGGTATGACTATGACTGTCGGCCTTGCAATATTGCAAGGTATAAAATGCAACACTGTAAGGTCATGTTGCACTAGGCTTAAGTTGAACGGGGTTCCATGCAAGAGGGAGGTCATGAGGCAGGTCAACAAGGCGAGGGTCAACAATGGCACTTGTTGTGGGTTTCTGAGGTGAACGGTAATTCAGGAAAAACTGATGTATTCCAATGCATTTTGGACAGTAATGAGTAGGATAGTTCGTACAGTGAACTGTACTTAGATATTTTATGGTACATCAGCTGCAGCAATATAGAGTGGGCTGATATTATTGTGTTGCAGAGTGTAGACTTGTGTTGCAGAGTGTAGACGTGCGTTGCAGAGTGTAGGCTTGTGTTGCAGAGTGTAGACTTGTGTTGCAGAGTGTAGACTTGTGTTGCAGAGTGTAGACTTGTGTTGCAGAGTGTAGACTTGCGTTGCAGAGTGTAGACTTCTGTTGCAGAGTGTAGGCTTGTGTTGCATGAAAACTTTGCACAAAAACACCGGATACGGAAGCTTCAATAAGCCTAATGTTCACTCAGCTAAGTACAGGGAGATGAGATCTTGGGAGGTAATACAACTTTCACTCCATATACTTTTAGCTCCCCCCCCCCCACCTCCCTCATTCCCCTTCACCCCACAACCAAAACTCTCCACCACCCCTCCATAGCACCTGCATCCCCTATCCCACCATCCCCGTCCTGCACACTCTACCCCATCCTTCATCCATTCCCCCACCATCTCCTGCTCCCCTCACCTCCCTCCCACCATTCACTTGCAACCCCTCCCTCCCCCTCTTTACCTCATCCCTCTTCCAGCACCTCTGCAACAGCTCTGACGTCATCATTACAAGACGCATGATAACTGTTGTAGAGGGAAGATCTTGTATTTAACGCACCTAATTACAATGTAGCGAATATTGCAAGAGTCAGGTCGCTGAGGAATTGTTATAACCGCTCAGTCAGCGTGCACAGGAAGGAAGGAGGAGTGTGCATGGTTTGCAACATGCAACAAGCTATCTTAACCCGCAATTTACAGAGGCAATAAATGCCTTCCACAGCTTTATTTCTGAGACTGGGCCCAACTGCAACATTAATCCCTGGAACAACCATCGTCCTCCACTTGCTCTCACTCTACTTCAATCTTCTCCTCCACTGCCCTCTGCTTCACCTGATATATCACTCCACCTCAACTCCACATGCACCAACATCCTCCTCCTTCTCCTCTCGTTCAGACAGAGGAATAACGATCATGGCAGACAATAAACAGGCATATTTATACATTTCCCATTACTTTACTCCTTCACACACACACACAGGAGGATTAAGACAGAAAGATAGTAGGAGGCTACAAGATGACCAAGACAAACTGAATGAATGAATGACGTAACAAATGGCTACTAAAGTACAACCACAGTAAATGTAAAGTACTGAAACTAGGAGGCGGAAATAGGAAGCCAGACACAAGATACAGAATGAGAGAAGAAGTTTTTCAAGAAACGGACAGAGAGAAAGATTTAGGAGTTGATATCACACGAAATCTGTCTCATGAAGCCCACATAAAAACAATAACATCGGCGGCGTATGAAAGGCTGGCTAACATTAGAACTGCCTTCAGGAACCTGCGTAAGGAATCATTCAGAACTTTGAATACCACCTCTGTAAGACCAATCCTGGAGTATGCAGCCCCAGCATGGAGCCCGTACCTTGTCAAGCACAAGGCGAAGCTGGAAAAAGTTCAGAGGTATGCCACAAGGCTAGTTCCAGAACTAAGAGGCATGAGTTACGAGGAAAGGCTGCGAGAAATGCACCTCACGACTCTTGAAGACAGAAGAGTAAGGGAAGATATGATCACTACCTACAAAATCCTCAGAGGAATTGACAAGGCAGACTAAAATAAACTGTTTAACACGGGGAGGGGGGGGGGGGTACGCGAATAAGGTAACTTATTCTGTACCTTGTTCACCTGTATCTGTACAGGTGGAAACTGAGTACCCAAATGAGCCACAGGGCCGTTAGAACGAACTTTTCAGTGTCAGAGTTGTTAACAGATGGAAAGCATTAGGCAGTGAGGTGATGGAGGTTTACTCCATACACAGTTTCAAATGTTCGAGCTCTGGCTCAGGAATCTGTATACCAGTTGATTGACAGTTGAGAAGTGGGACCAAAGAGCCAGAGCACAACCCCCGCAAGCCCACTAGGTGAGTACAACTAGGTGAATACACACACTCAAATCGATTTTCAAGGCCCCAGTACGAAAGAGCGATCAAGTGTACTGACGTTTGAGTATCTAGTCGAAAAGGGTTAATGTATCCAATGAAGGGCACAATGAACACCCAATCCAATGTATCCAATGAACAAAAGTCTACACTGTGCAACACAAGTCTACACAGTGAAACATATGTCTACACTGTACAACATAAGTCTACACTGGGCAACGCAAGTCTATACTGTGCAACGCAAGTCTACACTGTGCACAGCAAGTCTACACTATGGAACGGAAGTTTACACTGTGCACAGAAAGTCTACACTGTGCAACGCAAGTCTTTACTGTGCACAGCAAGTCTACATTGTGCAACGCTAGTCTACACTCTGCAACGCAAGTCTACACTGTGCAACAGAAGTCTACACTGTACAACACAAGTAAACAATGTGTAACACAAGTCAATAATGTGCAACAGAAGTCTATACATGCAACACATGTCTACACAGCCCAACACAATTATACACTGTGCATGTGCAACACAAGTATACAATATGCATGTGCAACACAAGTATCCACTTTGCACCACAAGTCTACACATGCAACACAAGTCTACACATGAAACACAAGTCTACATTGTGCAGCTCAAGTCTACACATGCAACACAAATCTACACTGTGCACCACAAGTCTACACGTGCAACACAAATCTACATTGTGCAACACAAGTATATACATGCAACCCAAATCTTCACTGTGCATCACAAGTCTACACATGCAACACAAGTTTACACTTTGACACAAGTCTAAACTGTGCGACACAATTTTACACTGTGCAAAAAAGATCTACACTGTGTAACACAAGCCTACACTGAAACAAAAGTCTACACACATGCAACACAAGTCTCAACCTGCAACGCAAGTCTCCACCTGCAACACAAGTATCCACTTGCAACACAAGTCTTCAATCTGCAACACAAGTCGTCACTTGTGTTGCAGTCAATACAAGTCGACGTCAATACAAGTCGACACTGTGCAACACAGGTCTTCACTTTCAACACAGGTCTTCACTTGCAACCCAAGTATACACTTTGTAACAAAAGTTTACACATGCAACACAAGTTTACACATACAAGACAAGTCTACGCTGTGCAACACAAGTATACACTTTGCAACACATATCTGCACATGCAACACAAGTCTAAATATGCAACACAAGTCTACACTGTGCAACACATGTCTACACTGTGCAGCACATGTCTACACTGTGCTGCACAATTTTAAACTTGCAACACAAGTTTACACTGTGGATGCAATATATATAGTTTATACATGCAATATAATTCCTCACATGCATCACAAGTGTACACATGCAACAGAAGTCTACACATGCAACTCAAGTCTACACATGCAACACTAGTCTACACTTGCAACACAAGTCAACACTGTGCAACAGAAGTCTACACATGCAACACAAGTCTACGAATGGAATGCAAGTCTACACACATGCAACACAAGTTTACACATATAACACAAGTCTACACATAGAACAGAAGTCTACACATTGCAACAGAAGTGTACACTCTGCAACACACAAGTCTACACTGTGGAAACCAAGACTACACTGTGGAAACCAAGTCTACATATGAAACACAAATATACACTGTGCAACACATGTCTTCACACGCAACACAATTGAACACTTGCACCACAAGTCTACACATGCAACACAAGTTTACACATACAAGTCTATGCTTTGCAACACAAGTATACATTTTACAACACATGGATACACTTTTTAATACAAGTCTACACATGAAACACAAGTCTACACATGCAACAAAAGTCTACACGTGCAACATAAGTCTACACTGTGCAACACAACTCTGCACTTGCAGCACAAATGGACACTGAACCAGTCTACACTGTGCAACACATGTCTATACTGTGCAAGACAATTCTTCACTTCCATCACAAGTCAACACATGCATGCAACCTAATGCACCATAATGCATGCAACATAAGTCTACACTGTGCAACAAAAAATTACACATGCAACACAAGTCTACACTGTGCAACACAAGTCTACACTTGCAACACAATTCTATACATGCTATACAAGTCTTCACATGCAATGCAGTCTACACACATGCAACCTAAGTCTACACACATGCAACACAAGATTACACATACAACACAAGCCTACACACATGCAACACAAGCCAATACATATAACACAAGTCTACAAAAATTCAAGGTAAGACTTACACACATGCAACACAAGTATACAATGTGCAACACAATACTACACATGCAACACAAGTCTTCACTGTACAACACAAGTGTACACAGGCAACACAAGTGTACAAAGTGCTACACAAGTCTACAATGTGCAACACAAGTCTTCACATGCAACACAAATCTACACTTTGCAAACTAGTGTTCACATGCAACACAAGTCTACCAAACACGCAACACAAGTCTACACTGTGTAACATAAGTCTGAACTGTGCAACACAAGTCTACACTGCGAACACAAATCTATACTGTGCAACACAAATGAACACTGCACCAATAGTCTACACTATGCAACACATGTCTGCACCGTGCAACACACATTTACACATGCAACACATGTCTACACTGTGCAACACAAAATTACACATGCGACACATGTCTACATTGTGCAACATAAGTCTTCACATGCAACAGAAGTCAACACATGCAATAGAAGTCAACACATGCAAAAGAACTCAACACTTCGCAACACAAGTATACACTTTGCAACACAAGTCTACACATGCAACACGAGTCTACACATGAACCACAAGTCTACACATGCAACACAAGTCTACACTGTGGAACACAAATTTACACACGCAACACAAGACTTCACTGTGCAAAACAAGTCTACAATTGCAATACAAGTCTACACATGCAACATAAGTCTACACTGTGCAACAGAAGTCTACACTGTGCAACAGAAGTCTAAACGTGCACCACAAGTCTACATTGTGCAACACAAGTCAACATTTGCAACACAAGTCTACACATGCAATACAAGTCAACACTCTGCAACACAAGCCTACACATTCAACACAATCTACACGTGCAACACAAGTCTACACCTGCAACACAAATCTTCACATGCAATGCAAGTCTACTCACACATGCAACACAAGTGTACGCATGTAACATAAGTTCACACATGCAACACAAGTGTACACATGCAACACAAGTGTACATACGCAACACAAGTCTACACATGCAACATAAGTTTACTCTGTGCAACAGAAGTCTGCACTGTGAAATAGAAGACTACACATGCAACATATGTCTACACATGCAACACATGTCCACACTGTGCAAAACAGGGTTACACATGCAGCACAAGTCAACACTGTGCATCACAAGTCTTCAATTGCAAAACAAGTCTACACTGTTTAACACAAGTATACACTTTGAAACACATGTCTACACATGCAACACAATTTTCCACAAGCAACACAAGTCTACACAGTGCAACACATGTCTACACAGTGCAACACAAGTCTACACAGTGCAACACAAGTATACATTTTGCAACACAAGTCTACCCATGTAACACAAGTCTAAACATGCAACACAAGCAACGAAAATCTACACTATGCAGTACAAGTCTACACAAGCAGAAAAGTATACACTGTGCAACATAAGTCTTCACTTGCAACACAAATCTACACTGTGCAAAACTAATCTACACTGTGCAAAACTAATCTATACATGTAACCCAAGCCTACACTATGCAACACAAGTCAACACATGTAACACAATTATACACTGTACAACACAAGTAAAGAATGTGTTACACAAGTCTACACTGCGCAACACAAGTCTAAACATGTAACACAAATCTACACATGTAAAACAAGTCTAAACATGAAACACAAATCTTCACAGTGCATCAAAAGTCTACACATTCTACACAAGTTTAATCATGCAACACAAGTCTACACTGTGCCACACATGTCAACACAATGCAACACAAATCTACACTGTGAAACAAAGTCGACGCCTGAAACACAAGTCAACACTATGCAACACAGGTTTACCAATGCAACACAAGTCTACACATGCAACACATGTTTGTATTGTGCACAACAAGTGTACACATGTAACACAAGTCTACACATGCATCACAAATCTACACTGTACAACACAAGTATACACATGCAGTACAAACCTACACTGTGCAACCCAAGTCTACACACGCAACACAAGTTTACACATGCAACGCAAGTCTACAATTTGCAACAAAAGTCTACATTTGTATCACAAATCCACAATGTGCAAAACAAGTGTACACATGAAAAACAACACTGTGCAACATAAGTCTACACTGTGCAACACAAGTCTACACTGTGCAACACAAGTCTAAACATGTAACACAAATCTACACTGTGCATCAAAAGTCTACACCTTCTACTCAAGTTTACACATGCAACACAAGTCTTCACTGCGAACAGAAACCTACACTGTGCAACAAAAGTTTATACTGTTCAAGACAAGTCTTCTCATGCAACACAAGTCTACACATACAACACAAATCCACACATGCAACACAAGTCTATACATGCAGCAGAAGTCTACACATGCAACACAAGTCTACACATGCAGCAGAAGGCTACACATTGTGACGGTAACGTGTTGGAAATGGTGGTCGGCAGTCTTCCAACTAGCAGGTGTCAGTGCTGGGCCACATATACTTAAATTAAAATAAAAAAAAGGAAAAAAAAAGAGTGACTGCTTGTCTGATAATCTGTGGTAAGGCAAGAAACACGAAAACACAAAATATAACAAAATACTTTACTTTAATATAGAAAACACAAAATAAAATAAAGACGATACCTTGGCATATATAATATAATGTAAAAGAAAAATATATAAAATTATAACAAAGTGAAAAGGGGGAACTGGTTACGTTAACAAAATAAAATGGTGCTGGGAATATATGCGCTAGCTAAGAACCTCTTATTTGATCACACGAGGTGGGTCAAATTCAGGTGTTCATAGCAGGAGCACGAGATATATTCTGGCTGGCAGAAATGCAAGGGACTCCAACAATAACTGGCGACGATTGTGATTGGCGAGGAACGGGAGTGGTGTGTTGGTTGGCGGCCAATGAGAACGCTGGACGGCCGCAAGTCGCTAGTTAGGCAGTTGAAGGGTTCGGCGCGTCGACCAGGTGTGCAGCAGGTGCTGGAGTGGGGGGAAGGAGAGTGTTGAGGTGCGTGTGGCTGTCTTGATATATACGTTTAGCCACTACAAAACGTATCTTGCATATTGTTGAGGACATGATGAAATACGAAAATAGCAGGCTAAATCTCTGATAAGAGATTATCGTCACAACTCTCCCCCGAAGCCTGCTGTTCCGGGTGAGTCACGTTCACTGGAGGTAGAGTGGGAGGTGGAGCTGCCTCTACCTCATGCACTCTGGAGAGGGCGTCAGCGATGATGTTATCAGGCCCCTTGATGTAGCAGATCTTTAAATTGAAGCCTTGAAGATATAAAGCCCATCGCAGCAGACGTTGGTTATTAAATTGGGCTTGATGTAAGAATCTCAGAGGGTTGTGGTCCGAATAGATGGTAGTGGACCTAGCACCGTGCAGATATGGTGCAAAGTGTTGTAAGCTCAGGACGATGGAGAGGAGTTCCTTCTCTATAGTACTGTAGTTCTTCTGATGAGGCTTCAACTTGCAACTGTAGTAGCTGACAGGTAGAACCTCCTCGCCTCGCTGCTGCATTAAGACACTTCCGATGCCGGTACCACTGGCGTCGACATGGAGGATGAAAGGCTTCTTGATATCTGGTGAGGCGAGAATGGGATTAGAACAGAGGAGGAATTTGAGTTGTTCGAATGCAACGGTTTGCTCTCTGGTCCAATTATACCGTTGCTTGGGACTGGTTAAGGTGATTAATGGGGTTGCAACAGTGCTAAAATTCTTCACAAACCTACGGTAATAGGAAGCAAGACCAAGGAAGCGCAGGAGCTGCTTCCTGGTAGTAGGCTGTGGATACTGTTGGATTGCTTGAATGTGAATGTTTAACGGAGCCAGGCTGCCACTCCCTATAACATGACCCAGGTACCGCACTTTACCTTTCGCGAAGGTGGACTTGCCCAGATGTGGCGGCTTTCAGGAGCTTGTAAAACAATCGTTGTAGCTGGAGCAGGTGTTCGCTCCAGGTGTTGGATGCTACCACGATGTCATCCAAATAGGCGTAGGTGTTGTCCAAGCCCTGGATGACGCGGTTGACAGCTCTCTGAAAGGTGGCTGGGGCATTGCAGAGTCCAAAGGGAAGGCGATTGTACCTGTAGAGACCAAACGGGGTTATAAAGGCGGACAGTACCTTAGCTCGCTCCGTTAAACTCACCTGGTAGTAACCCTTGAGTAAGTCTACCTGAGACAGGTAGCGGGCATTACCAATGGCATCCAAAATGTCGTCTATCCTGGGTATTGGGTAGGCGTCCTTCACTGTGACCTGGTTCAACTTCCTATAATCCGTACACAGACGGATTTTGCCGTGAGGTTTGGGTACCAGGATGCATGGTGAGGCCCAGGGGGACTCACAGGGGGTAGCCAGTCCATGGTCCAAGAGATACTGTACCTCAGCCCGCATGACTTCCGTCTTGCTCGGGCTGATTCGGTAGAACGGTTGGCGAATCGGCTGGGTGTCAGGTAGCAGTTGGATGTCGTGCTGAGTCACAGTACACTCTTGGGGATCATCTCGAAACAACTCCTGATGTTCTCTGATGAGTTTGATGAGTGGAGCACTATTATCGTCCTGAAAATGATGGTGAAGGTTAGTAAGGATTTCTGAGTTAGAGAGCGCTGTCTCAGTGTCAGTGCTTTCGGAAGGAGAAGCAGGGAAGGTCTCACTGTGGCTGTATGGACCTGTAAATGAGGTGAAATTGGTTAACACAGTGGGAGGAACCCCATGGTAGGGCTTGAGTAAATTGATGTGGCACAGCTGGGTCTTCCGCCGCCTATCGGGGGTCTCGAGAACGTAGTTGAAGTTGTTCCGGCACTCCTTAACACGGTAGGGTCCTGAGAACCTGTTCTGTAAAGGAGAACCTGGGATAGGGAAATAGGCAAGCACTAAGTCTCCTGGTGTAAACTTCCTTACTTTACAGTGCTGGTCGTAACGAGTCTTCATCCTCTCCTGGGCTTTCTGTAGGTTGTTGCTGGCAAAGGAATGGACCCTCTCTAGAATGTGTCGGAGATTTTGAAGATACTGGGGCACATTCTGATGCTCACTGAAGGTGGCATCACGTAGAGAATCCTTGAAAGCCTTGAGAGGTGTACGGCACTTACGTCCGTAGAGCATCTCATAAGGAGATACTCCTAGTGACTCGTTGGGAAGACTTCTGAAAATACACATGATGAGATCAATTTGCCTATCCCAATCCTTTGAGGTCTCATTACAGAACTTTTTTAAGAGTGCCTTGATGGTTTGATGACTACGCTCGAGAGAACCCTGTGAAGCAGGATGATAGGGGCTGGACAGTACCTGTTTGATGTTGAACTCCTCCAGAGTCCGTTTGAAGAGATCACTGGTGAAGTTGGTGCCACAGTCGCTCTGAATCTCCCTCGGAAATCCATACTGGGTGAAGATTTTCAGTAGATTCTTCACCACTGTAGCAGCCGTAATATTTTTCACTGGAACTGCTATCGGAAATCTGGTGGTAGGACACAGGATGGTTAAGATATATGCATTGCCTGCACTGGTCCGAGGCAAAGGACCAACGCAGTCGATAATGAGCTTGTGGAACGGTTCCTCAGGCACCTGGATGGGTATCAGTGGTGCTCTGGGAATGGAAACGTTCGGTTTCCCGGCTAACTGACACACGTGGCATAATTTGACATGAGATTTGACGTCGTTTACCATACCTGGCCAGTAGTAGTCTTGTCGAATTCCATGGTAAGTCTTGTTGAACCCATAGTGTGACAAAGCGCCGTGGGCCAGGTGTAGAATCGTGGGCCGCAGGCTGGTAGGAATCACTAGTTGTTCAACGTCTGCCCAATCGTCCTCGTCCTTCAGTTTACTGGGTCTATACCTGCGATAGAGTATTTCTTTCTCCATAAAGAACCCAGGAACACTGTCGGATTGGGTTTCAGCCTGAAAGAATAATGGTGTCAAGGTAAGATCATCTCTCTGTAACTTACGGAACTCCACCGCGGTCAGGTTAGGGGGTAGTTTCGAAGGGTCCTGAGGGACAGCGGTAGCAGTAGAGTCAGCTGGCTGTGGTCGTGCAGCTTGAGCACGGGTGGTCACCATAACAGGAGGAGAACCTTCATCACTCTCTTGAACCTTTGCTGGAACATGTTCAAAAATCGGGTTATCCACCACAGAGTTGCTTACCTCGGATATGTCCTTGACGATCAGGTTGTTTGGGTTTGGTCTTCTGCCAAGTCGTTGCCCAGGAGAAGTTGCACTCCAGGCATGGGAAAAGGCTTTTCCCTGACGGCGACTTGGACTTCACCGGTCACGAAGGGACAATCCAGGTAAACTCGGGCAAGTGGATAAGGAGTTGTAGCAGTAAGGTCAGTGATGAACACAGTCTCTCCTGTGTAGGCGACGTTGGGCACAGCTGATTTCAAGACGATCGATTGTAGAGCCGCTGTGTCCCGTAGGATCTTAAATCCGAAACGTCCCTCTGAATCTGAACCGTGGGTAGAGATAGTTCCTGGATATAGATGCTTGGTAAAGAGAGAGAGATCATTAGCATGAACACCAACATTCATTACAGGCTTACCGGACTTAGGGTGAGTAGGTTTAGACTTAGGGGGTTCGATGTTACCTTTAGATTGGGACTTACCACATTTGTCAATGGTGTGTCCATATAGTCGACAATACCTGCAGTACAGTTGAGAGGTACCTTGATCTGGGCTCGCTTTCTCGTAACTGTACCAAGACTTCTTGCTGGTAGGTTCTGGAGTCAGCCGGTGGATGAGGCTGTAAGTGTCAGCTGACTTCGCACACTTCACTAAATCCGTCTCTTCCTTGTCTGCTAAGTATAGGCGGACAGGAGGAGGTACACGTCTCAAAAATTCTTCAACCAGTATGAGGTTGACAAGCTCTGAAAAGGTAGAGACATGTGCTGCCTCCAGCCATTTCATGAAATATCTTCGTTTGGTGTTAGCAAATTCTAAGAAGGTGGTGGTACTTGCCTTGACGTAGTCACGAAACTTTCGTCGATAGCTTTCGGTGGAGAGAAGGTAGGCGTCCAACACAGCTTGTTTCAGGGTGGTGTAGTCGTTTTCCGAAGCCAAAGTGCTGAGTGTGACTGCTGCTCTACCTGTTAAATGTACTCGGAGAAGGGTAGCCCATTGGTCGTCAGGCCAATTAAGTTGATCAGCAAGGGTCTCAAAAGTGGTAAAGAACACATCAACCTCCGTTTCGATGAACGGGGGCATTAACTTACTTGCATGGGAGACATTGAAACTGGGAGGAAGACTAGCTGCCGCTTGTTGGAGTTGAGCTTGGTGTGCAGCGTCCCTCGTGAGTTCTCGGTCACGACAGTTTAGAGCTGCTTCTGCCTGTCGTTTGTCGTGGTCGCGTTGTATCTCGAGTCGCTGTTTGTATAAGGCCAACTCACGTTCACTTTCTTCTTTCTTCAGAGCGGCCTCTCTTTCACGTTCTTCTTTCTGAGGGCAGCTTCACGTTCTCTGATTGCAGCTGCTTCCTGTTGTTGCTGTAGCTCTATCTTGGCGAGTTCCAATTTGAGCTTCATGGCTCTCAAGTCATCCTTATCTGAAATAATGTATTGTTCATACGTAGGAGAATCTATAATACCTTCATCCGCAAGGTGATCCAGTATCATATTAATGGCAAATTTGTTGGCTCCATCGGGAACTTCCAAGTGATACTCATGTGCAAGAGTTAACAAATCGACCCTCTTAGCGTGACGTAAGGTCCCTATTTCACCTTCTGGATCTGTTTTGAATGCTTGTAGGCGGAACATTGTGAAAATATAGCAAAATATAGGAGACACGAATATATAGTGAGAATATGGTGAATGTCAGAAACAGGAAACGTGGCAACTGATACCTATCCTGTGGGGAATTATTAATAATTAAAGTTAATTCAAGATGGTAAATGAATAAGGTCGCAGGAAATCTTGTACCTGGTACTCACTGTGGGAGGATAAAGGCAAGAAAATCCTACTAATTAGTGAAACTGAGTTTAAAAGACAAGTGAAACACTAAATGGCTTCAAAATAAATGAGGTAGTCCAAAAATGTAGTCATACCTTGCCAAGTCACTATAGAACATAAGCAAAGGTACCCACTGAAATTGAATATGGTATTTACAGAATTAGCGAACTTTGTGCTCAAAAGAAAGAACGCCAATTCCCTACCTTTGGTAATACCATCAGTCTGACCGACGAGTAGGGGTGCGAGTGTCAACTGGTGACGAGAACTATCGGCGAGGTCCCAATTCGCCAATAATAGTCGTGCTAGAGGATCTAAAGCCCTCTTTTTCCCTCCTAGAGTCGGATTGCAGGACTTGGGTGCTATTGACCCGGAGACAGACCACAGTACCAGGGTNCCAGCACCTCTGCAACAGCTCTGACGTCATCATTGCAAGACGCATGATAACTGTTGTAGAGGGAAGATCTTGCATTTAAACGCACCTAATCACAATGTAGCGAATATTGCAAGAGTCAGGTCGCTGAGGAATTGTATATACCGCTCAGTCATTGCACAGGAAGGAAGGAGGAGTGTGCAGGGTTACAACATGCAACAAACTATCTTAACCCGCATTTACAGAGGCAATATATGCCTTCCAGCTTTATTTCTGAGACTGGGCCCAACTGCAACATTAATCCCTGGAACAACCATCGTCCTCCACTTGCTCTCACTCTACTTCAATCTTCTCCTCCACTACCCTCTGCTTCACCTGATATATCACTCCACCTCAACTCCACATGCACCAACATCCTCCTCCTTCTCCTCTCGTTCAGACAGAGGAATAACGATCATGGCAGACAATAAACAGTCATATTTATACATTTCCCATTACTTTACTCCTTCACACACACAGGAGGATTAAGACAGAAAGATAGTAGGAGGCTACAAGATGACCAAGACAAACTGAATGAATGACACAACAAATGGCTACTAAGTTCACAACCCGAGTAAATGTAAAATACTGAAACTAGGCGGAGGAAATAGGAAGCCAGACACAAGATACCGAATGAGAGAAGAAGTTTTTCAAGAAACGGACAGAGAGAAAGATTTAGGAGTTGATATCACACGAAATCTGTCTCCTGAAGCCCACATAAAAAGAATAACATCGGCGGCGTATGAAAGGCTGGCTAACATTAGAACTGCCTTCAGGAACCTGCGTAAGGAATCATTCAGAACTTTGAATACCACCTCTGTAAGACCAATCCTGGAGTATGCGGCCCCAGCATGGAGCCCGTACCTTGTCAAGCACAAGGCGAAGCTGGAAAAAGTTCAGACGTATGCCACAAGGCTAGTTCCCGAACTAAGAGGCATGAGTTACGAGGAAAGGCTGCGAGAATGCACCTCACGACTCTTGAAGACAGAAGAGTAAGGGAAGATATGATCACTACCTACAAAATCCTCAGAGGAATTGACAAGGCAGATTAGAATAAACTGTTTAACACGGGGAGGGGGGGGGGGTATACGCGAACAAGGTAATTTATTCTGTACCTTGTCCACCTGTATCTGTACAGGTGAAACTGAGTATACCCAAATGAGCCACAGGGACGTTAGAAAGAACTTTTCAGTGTCAGAGTTGTTAACAGATGGAAAGCATTAGGCAGTGAGGTGATGGAGGTTTACTCCATACACAGTTTCAAATGTTCGAGCTCTGGCTCAGAATCTGCATACCAGTTGATTGACAGTTGAGAAGTGGGACCAAAGAGCCAGAGCTCAACCCCCGCAAGCCCACCAGGTAAGTACAACTAGGTGAATACACACACACACACACACACACACACATCAAATCGGTTTCGAGGCCTCAGTACGTGAGAGCGATCACAGTGTACTGACGTTTGAGTATCTAGTCGAAAAGGGTTAATGTATCCAATGAAGGGCACAATGAACACCCAATCCAATGTATCCAATGAACAAAAGTCTACACTGTGCAACACAAGTCTACACAGTGAAACACATGTCTACACAGTACAACATAAGTTTACACTGCGCAACGCAAGTCTACACTGGGCAACGCAAGTCTACACTGGGCAACGCAAGTCTACACTGTACAACGCAAGTCTACACTGTGCAACGCAAGTCTACACTGTGCACAGCAAGTCTACACTTTGCAACGCAAGTCTACACTGTGTAACGCAAGTCTACACTGTGCACAGAAAGTCTACACTGTGAAACGCAAGTCTTCACTGTGCACAGCAAGTCTTCATTGTGCAACGCTAGTCTACACGTTGCAACACAAGTCTACAATGTGAAAACACAAATCTACAAATTCAACTAAGCCTACACTGTGCAACACAAACCTACACATGCAACAGAATTCTAATTGTACAACACAAGTCAACAATGTGCAGCACAAGTCTACACATGCAACACAAGTCTATACATGCAACACAGTCTACACTGTCCAAACACATTATACGCTGTGCCTGTGCAACCCGAGTCTACACTGTGCATATGCAACACAAGAATACACTGTGCACCACAAGTCTACACATCTAACACAATTCTAGACATGAAACACAAGTCTACATTGTGCAACACAAGTCTACTTTGTGCAACACAAGTCTACACATGCAACACAAGTCCACACATGCAACATAAGTCTACACATGCATACCAAGTCTACACTGTGCAACACAAGTCGACATATGAAACACAAGTCTACACAGTGTAAAACTAATCTTCACATGTAACACAAGCTACACTGTGTACACAAGTCTACACATGCAACACAACTCTTTACTGTACAACACAAATCTACACATGCAACACAAGCCTACACTGTGCAACACAAGTCTACACATGCAACACAAGTCCACACTGTGCAACACAAATCTAACATGCAACTCTGGCTGCTTGAGGACCGCGCGCAACGCCTCGGGGGCGTGTACTGCATGAGCGAACAT
Source organism: Procambarus virginalis (assembly GCA_020271785.1). Classification (NCBI taxonomy): domain Eukaryota; kingdom Metazoa; phylum Arthropoda; class Malacostraca; order Decapoda; family Cambaridae; genus Procambarus; species Procambarus virginalis. The sequence continues at coordinate 19,661 of WNGS01163351.1, read as the reverse complement.
GCAGATTGTGACGTCATCGCTCATCCTGTCGGCTCTATTGCAACAAAAGTAAGTACAATAGAATTTTATTTTATTTTTCCCGTGATCAGTGAACACAAATTAACAGATTAGGAAGAATGTTTTTTTTTCAAAATTACATGCGCCTGTGGGGAACGAAGGATCTTAAACCCTTAACATGTTAAGGTCAAGGAGCTGCCCGAAGGACATATCATTGGTTAGGTAAAGGAGTTTCTCAACGGAAAACTCCCGTACTAGGGAAAGGTATGACTATGACTGTCGGCCTTGCAATATTGCAAGGTATAAAATGCAACACTGTAAGGTCATGTTGCACTAGGCTTAAGTTGAACGGGGTTCCATGCAAGAGGGAGGTCATGAGGCAGGTCAACAAGGCGAGGGTCAACAATGGCACTTGTTGTGGGTTTCTGAGGTGAACGGTAATTCAGGAAAAACTGATGTATTCCAATGCATTTTGGACAGTAATGAGTAGGATAGTTCGTACAGTGAACTGTACTTAGATATTTTATGGTACATCAGCTGCAGCAATATAGAGTGGGCTGATATTATTGTGTTGCAGAGTGTAGACTTGTGTTGCAGAGTGTAAACTTGTGTTGCAGAGTGTAGACTTGTGTTTCAGAGTGTTGACTTGTGTTGCAGACTTTGACTTGTGTTGCAGAGTGTTGACTTGTGTTGCAGAGTGTAGGCTTGTGTTGCAGAGTGTAGGCTTGTGTTGCAGAGTGTAGACTTGTGTTGCAGAGTGTAGACTTGCGTTGCAGAGTGTAGACGTGCGTTACAGAGTGTAAACTTGCGTTGCAGAGTGTAGGCTTGTGTTGCAGAGTGTAGACTTGTGTTGCAGAGTGTAGACTTGTGTTGCAGAGTGTAGACTTCTGTTGCAGAGTGTAGGCTTGTGTTGCATGAAAACTTTGCACAAAAGTATCGGATACGGAAGCTCCAATAAGCCTAATGTTCACTCAGCTAAGTACAGGGAGATGAGATCATGGGAGGTAATACAACTTTCACTCCATATACTTTTAGCTCCCCCCCCCACCTCCCTCATTCCCCTCCACCCCACAACCAAAACTCTCCACCACCCCTCCATAGCACCTGCATCCCCTATCCCACCATCCCCGTCCTGCACACTCTACCCCATCCTTCATCCATTCCCCCACCATCTCCTGCTCCCCTCACCTCCCTCCCACCATTCACTTGCAACCCCTCCCTCCCCCTCTTTACCTCATCCCTCTTCCAGCACCTCTGCAACAGCTCTGACGTCATCATTGCAAGACGCATGATAACTGTTGTAGAGGGAAGATCTTGCATTTAACGCACCTAATCACAATGTAGCGAATATTGCAAGAGTCAGGTCGCTAAGGAATTGCTATAACCGCTCAGTCAGCGTGCACAGGAAGGAAGGAGGAGTGTGCAGGGTTTACAACATGCAACAAACTATCTTAACCCGCAATTTACAGAGGCAATATATGCCTTCCACAGCTTTATTTCTGAGACTGGGCCCAACTGCAACATTAATCCCTGGAACAACCATCGTCCTCCACTTGCTCTCACTCTACTTCAATCTTCTCCTCCACTACCCTCTGCTTCACCTGATATATCACTCCACCTCAACTCCACATGCACCAACATCCTCCTCCTTCTCCTCTCGTTCAGACAGAGGAATAACGATCATGGCAGACAATAAACAGTCATATTTATACATTTCCCATTACTTTACTCCTTCACAAACACACACAGGAGGATTAAGACAGAAAGATAGTAGGAGGCTACAAGATGACCAAGACAAACTGAATGAATGAATGACACAACAAATGGCTACTAAAGTTCAACCCGAGTAAATGTAAAATACTGAAACTAGGCGGAGGAAATAGGAAGCCAGACACAAGATACCGAATGAGAAAAGAAGTTTTTCAAGAAACGGACAGAGAGAAAGATTTAGGAGTTGATATCACACGAAATCTGTCTCCTGAAGCCCACATAAAAAGAATAACATCGGCGGCGTATGAAAGGCTGGCTAACATTAGAACTGCCTTCAGGAACCTGCGTAAGGAATCATTCAGAACTTTGAATACCACCTCTGTAAGACCAATCCTGGAGTATGCGGCCCCAGCATGGAGCCCGTACCTTGTCAAGCACAAGGCGAAGCTGGAAAAAGTTCAGACGTATGCCACAAGGCTAGTTCCCGAACTAAGAGGCATGAGTTACGAGGAAAGGCTGCGAGAAATGCACCTCACGACTCTTGAAGACAGAAGAGTAAGGGAAGATATGATCACTACCTACAAAATCCTCAGAGGAATTGACAAGGCAGATTAGAATAAACTGTTTAACACGGGGAGGGGGGGGAGGTATGCGAACAAGGTAATTTATTCTGTACCTTGTCCACCTGTATCTGTACAGGTGGAAACTGAGTATACCCAAATGAGCCACAGGGACGTTAGAAAGAACTTTTCAGTGTCAGAGTTGTTAACAGATGGAAAGCATTAGGCAGTGAGGTGATGGAGGTTTACTCCATACACAGTTTCAAATGTTCGAGCTCTGGCTCAGGAATCTGCATACCAGTTGATTGACAGTTGAGAAGTGGGACCAAAGAGCCAGAGCTCAACCCCCGCAAGCCCACAGGTAAGTACAACTAGGTGAATACACACACACACACACACACACTCAAATCGGTTTCGAGGCTCAGTACGTGAGAGCGATCACAGTGTACTGACGTTTGAGTATCTAGTCGAAAAGGGTTAATGTATCCAATGAAGGGCACAATGAACACCCAATCCAATGTATCCAATGAACAAAAGTCTACACTGTGCAACACAAGTCTACACAGTGAAACACATGTCTACACAGTACAACATAAGTTTACACTGCGCAACGCAAGTCTACACTGGGCAACGCAAGTCTACACTGGGCATGTACAACACAAGTAAACAATGTGCAACACTAGTTAACAATGTGCAACGCAAGGCTACACATGGAACACAAATCTACAAATGCATCACAAGCCTACATAGTGCAAAACAAGCCTAAACATGCAACCGAAGTCTACACATGCAACACAAGTCTACAATGTGAAACACAAATCTACAAATTCAACTAAGCCTACACTGTGCAACACAACCTACACATGCAACAGAATTCTACATTGTACAACACAAGTCAACAATGTGCAGCACAAGTCTACACATGCAACACAAGTCTATACATGCAACACAAGTCTACACTGTCCAACACAATTATACGCTGTGCATGTGCAACACGAGTTTACACTGTGCATATGCAACACAAGAATACACTGTGCACCACAAGTCTACACATCTAACACAATTCTAGACATGAAACACAAGTCTACATTGTGCAACACAAGTCTACTTTGTGCAACACAAGTCTACACATGCAACACAAGTCCACACATGCAACATAAGTCTACACATGCATACCAAGTCTACACTGTGCAACACAAGTCGACATATGAAACACAAGTCTACACAGTGTAAAACTAATCTTCACATGTAACACAAGCTACACTGTGTAACACAAGTCTACACATGCAACACAACTCTTTACTGTACAACACAAATCTACACATGCAACACAAGCCTACACTGTGCAACACAAGTCTACACATGCAACACAAGTCCACACTGTGCAACACAAATCTACACATGCAACTCTGGCTGCTTGAGGACCGCGCGCAACGCCTCGGGGGCGTGTACTGCATGAGCGAACATGCAGATTGTGACGTCATCGCTCATCCTGTCGGCTCTATTGCAACAAAAGTAAGTACAATAGAATTTTATTTTATTTTTCCCGTGATCAGTGAACACAAATTAACAGATTAGGAAGAATGTTTTTTTTTCAAAATTACATGCGCCTGTGGGGAACGAAGGATCTTAAACCCTTAACATGTTAAGGTCAAGGAGCTGCCCGAAGGACATATCATTGGTTAGGTAAAGGAGTTTCTCAACGGAAAACTCCCGTACTAGGGAAAGGTATGACTATGACTGTCGGCCTTGCAATATTGCAAGGTATAAAATGCAACACTGTAAGGTCATGTTGCACTAGGCTTAAGTTGAACGGGGTTCCATGCAAGAGGGAGGTCATGAGGCAGGTCAACAAGGCGAGGGTCAACAATGGCACTTGTTGTGGGTTTCTGAGGTGAACGGTAATTCAGGAAAAACTGATGTATTCCAATGCATTTTGGACAGTAATGAGTAGGATAGTTCGTACAGTGAACTGTACTTAGATATTTTATGGTACATCAGCTGCAGCAATATAGAGTGGGCTGATATTATTGTGTTGCAGAGTGTAGACTTGTGTTGCAGAGTGTAAACTTGTGTTGCAGAGTGTAGACTTGTGTTTCAGAGTGTTGACTTGTGTTGCAGACTTTTGACTTGTGTTGCAGAGTGTTGACTTGTGTTGCAGAGTGTAGGCTTGTGTTGCAGAGTGTAGGCTTGTGTTGCAGAGTGTAGACTTGTGTTGCAGAGTGTAGACTTGCGTTGCAGAGTGTAGACGTGCGTTACAGAGTGTAAACTTGCGTTGCAGAGTGTAGGCTTGTGTTGCAGAGTGTAGACTTGTGTTGCAGAGTGTAGACTTGTGTTGCAGAGTGTAGACTTCTGTTGCAGAGTGTAGGCTTGTGTTGCATGAAAACTTTGCACAAAAGTATCGGATACGGAAGCTCCAATAAGCCTAATGTTCACTCAGCTAAGTACAGGGAGATGAGATCATGGGAGGTAATACAACTTTCACTCCATATACTTTTAGCTCCCCCCCCCACCTCCCTCATTCCCCTCCACCCCACAACCAAAACTCTCCACCACCCCTCCATAGCACCTGCATCCCCTATCCCACCATCCCCGTCCTGCACACTCTACCCCATCCTTCATCCATTCCCCCACCATCTCCTGCTCCCCTCACCTCCCTCCCACCATTCACTTGCAACCCCTCCCTCCCCCTCTTTACCTCATCCCTCTTCCAGCACCTCTGCAACAGCTCTGACGTCATCATTGCAAGACGCATGATAACTGTTGTAGAGGGAAGATCTTGCATTTAACGCACCTAATCACAATGTAGCGAATATTGCAAGAGTCAGGTCGCTAAGGAATTGCTATAACCGCTCAGTCAGCGTGCACAGGAAGGAAGGAGGAGTGTGCAGGGTTTACAACATGCAACAAACTATCTTAACCCGCAATTTACAGAGGCAATATATGCCTTCCACAGCTTTATTTCTGAGACTGGGCCCAACTGCAACATTAATCCCTGGAACAACCATCGTCCTCCACTTGCTCTCACTCTACTTCAATCTTCTCCTCCACTACCCTCTGCTTCACCTGATATATCACTCCACCTCAACTCCACATGCACCAACATCCTCCTCCTTCTCCTCTCGTTCAGACAGAGGAATAACGATCATGGCAGACAATAAACAGTCATATTTATACATTTCCCATTACTTTACTCCTTCACAAACACACACAGGAGGATTAAGACAGAAAGATAGTAGGAGGCTACAAGATGACCAAGACAAACTGAATGAATGAATGACACAACAAATGGCTACTAAAGTTCAACCCGAGTAAATGTAAAATACTGAAACTAGGCGGAGGAAATAGGAAGCCAGACACAAGATACCGAATGAGGAAAGAAGTTTTTCAAGAAACGGACAGAGAGAAAGATTTAGGAGTTGATATCACACGAAATCTGTCTCCTGAAGCCCACATAAAAAGAATAACATCGGCGGCGTATGAAAGGCTGGCTAACATTAGAACTGCCTTCAGGAACCTGCGTAAGGAATCATTCAGAACTTTGAATACCACCTCTGTAAGACCAATCCTGGAGTATGCGGCCCCAGCATGGAGCCCGTACCTTGTCAAGCACAAGGCGAAGCTGGAAAAAGTTCAGACGTATGCCACAAGGCTAGTTCCCGAACTAAGAGGCATGAGTTACGAGGAAAGGCTGCGAGAAATGCACCTCACGACTCTTGAAGACAGAAGAGTAAGGGAAGATATGATCACTACCTACAAAATCCTCAGAGGAATTGACAAGGCAGATTAGAATAAACTGTTTAACACGGGGAGGGGGGGGAGGTATGCGAACAAGGTAATTTATTCTGTACCTTGTCCACCTGTATCTGTACAGGTGGAAACTGAGTATACCCAAATGAGCCACAGGGACGTTAGAAAGAACTTTTCAGTGTCAGAGTTGTTAACAGATGGAAAGCATTAGGCAGTGAGGTGATGGAGGTTTACTCCATACACAGTTTCAAATGTTCGAGCTCTGGCTCAGGAATCTGCATACCAGTTGATTGACAGTTGAGAAGTGGGACCAAAGAGCCAGAGCTCAACCCCCGCAAGCCCACCAGGTAAGTACAACTAGGTGAATACACACACACACACACACACACACTCAAATCGGTTTCGAGGCCTCAGTACGTGAGAGCGATCACAGTGTACTGACGTTTGAGTATCTAGTCGAAAAGGGTTAATGTATCCAATGAAGGGCACAATGAACACCCAATCCAATGTATCCAATGAACAAAAGTCTACACTGTGCAACACAAGTCTACACAGTGAAACACATGTCTACACAGTACAACATAAGTTTACACTGCGCAACGCAAGTCTACACTGGGCAACGCAAGTCTACACTGGGCAACGCAAGTCTACACTGTACAACGCAAGTCTACACTGTGCAACGCAAGTCTACACTGTGCACAGCAAGTCTACACTTTGCAACGCAAGTCTACACTGTGTAACGCAAGTCTACACTGTGCACAGAAAGTCTACACTGTGAAACGCAAGTCTTCACTGTGCACAGCAAGTCTTCATTGTGCAACGCTAGTCTACACGTTGCAACGCAAGTCTACACTGTGCACAGCAAGTCTACACTGTGCAACACAAGTCAACACTGTGCAACACAAGTCTACACTGTACAACAGAAGTCTACACTGTACAACACAAGTAAACAATATGTAACACAAGTCAATAATGTGCAACAGAAGTCTATACATGCAACACATGTCTACACTGCCCAACACAATTATACACTGTACATGTGCGACACAAGTATACAACATGCATGTGCAACACAAGTATACACTGTGCACCACAAGTCTACACATGCAACACAAGTCTACACATGAAACACAAGTCTACACTGTGCAGCTCAAGTCTACACTGTGCAGCTCAAGTCTACACATACAACACAAATCTACACTGTGCACCACAAGTCTACACGTGCAACACAAATCTACACTGTGCAACACAAGTATACACATGCAACACAAGTATACACTGTGCAACACAAGTTTACATTGTGCAACACAAGAATATACATACGACCCAAATCTTCACTGTGCATCACAAGTCTATACATGCAACACAAGTTTACACATGGAACACAAGTTTACACATGCAACACAAGTCTACACTGTGCAACACAAATCTACACTATGCACCACAAATCTACACTGTGCATCACAAGTCTACACATGCAACACAAGATTACACTTGCAACACAAGTTTACACATGCAACACAAGTCTACACTGTGCAACACCAGTCTACACTGTGCAACACAAGTTTACACTTTGACACACAAGTCTAAACTGTGCGACACAATTTTACACTGTGCAAAAAAGATCTACACTGTGTAACACAAGCCTACACTGTGTAACACAAGCCTACACTGTGTAACACAAGCCTACACTGTGTAACACAAGCCTACACTGTGTAACACAAGCCTACACTGTGTAACACAAGCCTACACTGAAACAAAAGTCTACACACATGCAACACAAGTCTCCACCTGCAACACAAGACTTCAATCTGCAACACAAGTCATCACTTGCAATACAAGTCGACACTGTGCAAAACAGGTCTTCACTTTCAACACACATCAACAATGTGCAACACAGGTCTTCACTTGCAACAAAAGTCATCACTTGCAATACAAGTCAATACTGTACAACACAGGTCTTCACTTGCAACACAAGTATACACTTTGTAACAAAAGTTTTCACATGCAACACAAGTTCACACATACAAGACAAGTCTACGCTGTGCAACACAAGTATACACTTTGCAACACAAATCTGCACATGCAACACAAGTCTAAACATGCAACAAACGTCTACATTGTGCAACACATGTCTACACTGTGCTGCACAATTTTAAACTTGCAACACAAGTTTACACTGTGGAACCCAAGTCTACACTTCCAGCATAAGTGTACACTGTGCAACACAAACCTACACTGTGCACGACAAATATTCACTGTGCAGCAGAAGTCTACATTGTGCAACAGAAGTCTACACTTCCAACACAATTCAACACATGCAACACAAGTCTACACTGTGCAACACTAATCTACACTATGCACCACAAATCTACACTGTGCATCACAAGTCTACACATGCAACACAAGGCTTCACTGTGCAACAGAAGTCTACACATGCAACACAAGTCTACATTATGAAACACAAGTCAACATTTGCAACACAAGTCTACACATGCAATACAAGTCAACACTGTGGAACACAAGTCTTCACATGCAATGCAAGTCTACACACATGCAACCTAAGTCTACACACACTTGCAACACAAGTTTACACATACAACACAAGTCTACAATTACAACACAATTCTACACAAATCACAGACAAATCTGCATACATGCAACACAAGCTTACACATACAACACAAGTCTACACAAATACAAGACAAGACTACACACATGTAACACAAGTTTATAATGTGCAACACAAATCTACACATGCAACACAAGTCTACGTTGTGCAACACAAGTGTACACTCGCAACGTAAGTCCACAAATCCAACGCAAGTGTATACATGCAATATAATTCCTCACATGCAACACAAGTGTACACATGCAACAGAAATCTACACATGCAACTCAAGTCTACACATGCAACACTAGTCTACACTTGCAATACAAGTCAACACGGTGCAACACAAGTCTACACATGTAACACAAGTCTACACATGGAATGCAAGTCTTCACACATGCAACACAAGTTTACACATATAACACAAGTCTACACACAGAACAGAAGTCTACACATTGCATCAGAAGTGTACACTCTGCAACACACAAGTCTACACTGTGCAAACCAAGTCTACCTGTGCAACACAAACATACACTGTGCAACACGTGTCTTCACAGGCAACACAAGTGAACACTTGCAACACAAGTCTACACATGCAACACAAGTTTACACATACAAGTCTATGCTGTGCAACACAAGTATACACTTTGCAACACATGGATACACTTTGCAACACAAGTCTACACTGTTCAACACAACTCTGCACTTGCAGCACAAATGGACTCTGAACCAATAGTCTACACTGTGCAACACATGTCTACACTGTGCAAGACAATTCTTCACTTCCAACACAAGTCAACACATGCATGCAACGTAATGCACCATAATGCATGCATACAGGCATGCAACATAAGTCTACATTGTGCAACACAAGTCTACACTTGCAACACAATTCTACACATGCTACACAAGTCTTCACATGCAATGCAGCCTACACACATGCAATGCAGCCTACACACATGCAGCCTAAGTCTACACACATGCAACACAAGATTACTTACAACACAAGTCTACACACATGCAACACAAGCCTACACATATAACACAAGTCTACAAAAATACAAGACAAGACCTACGCACATGCAACACAAGTATACAATGTGCAACACAATTCTACACATGCAACACAAGTCTACACTGTGCAACACAAGTGTACACATGCAACGTAAGTTCACACATGCAGCACAAGTCTACACATGCAACACAAGTCTACACAGGCAACACAAGTGTACAAAGTGCATTTCAAGTCTACACGTGCTACACAAGTCAACACGTGCTACACAAGTCTTCACATGCAACACAAACCTACACTTACAAACAAGTGTTCACATGCAACACAAGTCTACCAAACACTCAACACAAGTCTACACTGTGTAACATAAGTCTGAACTGTGCAACACAAGTCTACACTGCGAACACAAGTCTACACTGTGCAACAAAAGTCTATCCTGTTCATGACAAGTCTTCCCATGCAACACAAGTCTACACATGCAACAAAAGTCTACACTGTGCAAGACAAGTCTGCACTTGCAACACAAATGTACACTGCACCAATAGTCTACACTATGCAACACATGTCTGTACTGTGCAACACAAATTTACACATGGAGCACATGTTTACACTGTGCAACACAAATTTACACATGCGACACATGTCTACATTGTGCAACATAATCTTCACATGCAACAGAAGTCAACACATGCAACAGAAGTAACACATGCAAAGAAGTCAACACTTCGCATCACAAGTATACACTTTGCAGCACAAGTCTACACATGCAACACGAGTCTACACATGAACCACAAGTCTACACTTCCAACACAAGTCTACACATGCAGCACAAGTCTACACTGTGGAACACAAATTTACACGCGAAACACAAGTCTTCACTGTGCAAAACAAGTCTACAGTTGCAATACAAGTCTACACATGCAACACAAGTCTACTGTGCAACAGAAGTCTAAACGTGCACCACAAGTCTACATTGTGAAACACAAGTCCACACATGCAACACAATCTACACTGCAACACAAGTCTACACCTGCAACACAACTCTTCACATGCAATGCAAGTCTACTCACACATGTAACATAAGCCTACACACACGCAACACAGGTCTACACACACAACACAAATCTACATAAATACAAGACAAGACTACACACATGCAACACAAGCTAACAAAGTGCAACACAAATCTACACATGCAATACAAGCCTTCACTGGGCAACACGAGTCTACACATGCAACACACAAGACTATACTGTGCAACACAAGTCTACGCATGCAAGGTAAGTCCACACATGCAACACAAAACTACACATGCAACACAAAACTACACATGCAACACAAGTCTACAAATGCAACACAAGTCTTCACAAGCAACATGAGTTTACACTGTGCAACAGAAGTATAAACTTTCAAGACAAGTGTACACTAGCAACACAAGTCTGCACTGTGCAAAACAGGTCTACACATGCAACACAAGTCTACACTGTGCAACACAAGTCTTCAATTACAAAAACAAGTCTACACTGTTAACACAAGTATACACTTTGAAACACATGTCTACACATGCAAACACAATTTTCCACAAAGCAAAACAAGTCTACACAGTGCAACACAAGTCTACACAGTGCAACACAAGTATACATTGTACAACACAAGTCTACCATGTAACACAAGTCTAAACATGCAACACAAACAACGAAAATCTACACTATGCAGTGCAAGTCTACACAAGCAAAAAGTATACACTGTGCAACATAAGTCTTCGCTTGCAACACAAG
>WNGS01163350.1:28089-43780 GCA_020271785.1 Procambarus virginalis | reverse complement strand
CTGTGTTCCTTCTCTGAGGCTGTGGGTCCCTATAATTGCACCAGAGGTGGTACCCCCCTATATATATATATATATATATATATATATATATATATATATATATATATATATAATATATATATATATATATATATATATCTCACTGCATCCATGGTTTCCTGCCCGCCATCTGAGAAGCTTGAGGAGCTATTCAACTTGTGACAGCAGCTTGTACCCTGGTGTATCAATATTGTAACTTATTTTTGTGTATGACATTTTCAAATAAAATTAGATAAATATACACACATACCAAAAGAATAGGGGTGGTAGGAGAAGAAAATGTCAAGTGTTCAGTGAGATCCACAAGGTCTTCTCTGAGTACTCTTTATTTTCCTCTCGAGGCTATGGGTCACTACACTTGCACCAGAGGTGGTACCCCTTCTATTAAAATATATATATATATATATATATATATATATATATATATATATATATATATATATATATATATATATATATAAATTGTGACGGTGTTCCCCCCTTCTAATTCTCCCAGCCTGCTGTAAGAGTCATGTCCCTATTCCCGAGCGTTCTCTAGTTGAAGCATCAGTTGAACATATGTGGGAGAGAACAGTATTCTCGTGGAGCCGAGAAACTTGTGAAAGTATAGTATTTGGCCTGTGGGATAGGCCCTTTAGGGAGCCAAAATGGCGCTGGCGAGTCTGTTCTCCCGCCAAAACACTGTGTGACGTCAGTGCACAGATTGGTCACCGTCAGCGACGTGGCACTGGAGCCAATGAAAACCTACTTGGAAATGTGACGTCACATAGGCAGGGGGAGTCCAGCCGTAGCGCGCTTTCGCGCCATCAGTCTCACACGACGCATCCGAGAGGCAGGACGTGCGACCGGTCATCCTGTCAGAGTGTCGGATTACCGAACTCACGGTGGATATAAGCGTCTCCTGTTGTTAGCGCGCACTCTGTGAGGTCTTCCTGCATCCCAGATGTGCCTCAGATAAGGAATTGACAGAATATTGAGCAACAAGTGCTCCGGAAACAGGTGCGTTGCAAGAAGTGGCTAGGCATCTCGTGTGTGATGTCCTTGGCAGTTCACCAGTATAAGAGACAGCTTAGTGGCCGGGCCAATCCACCGTGAGTGAATCGAGCTGACCCCCTTGTCAACTTGGTTGAATGTGTGATCGACGATCCTGTCAAGTTGACAGTAACCCTACCTTCGTGGAACCCTACGAGTCAACAGTTGAATGCAACACGTCGAGAAGTCTTCCCAAATACCTAGTGACATACCTAGACGACGAGGGAATTGACAGTGTAGTGAGCTTCAAGTGCTCTGAAGTCAGGTGCTGTGCGTGTGGAGCTTAGCAGTTATCGTCTGGGACGGCTGATAACTTCACAGTGACTTCGTAGTGGTGAGAGGCAGTTCCTCTGGAAGTATAGTGACAAGGGACTAATTGGGAAACGTACGACGACCGCCGAGACGTAGGCTGGCTGCCGTAGTTGGGAGGAAAGTTGACGGCCAGGAGACCGACTTCAACCGTACTGGAGGAGAAGCACGGACCTGCAGTGTACAGAAAGCGGCGAGACGCGAACATCCTAAGGTCGTTGGCTTGTGTTTCTGGAGGGTGTACGAGGCGAGAGCCTGGTCCAGGAGCTACAACCCAACTGTCATCCTAGGATAGGTGAAGTAGGTGTTTACAGTTACCCTCCCATTTCCCCTTTAGTTTAGCTATATATACTTGTCAGAATATTTTATATGTCGTGAGCAGTCTCACCTGAGTCTAAGCCACAGAGAGCACAGTGTGTGGTGAGGCTACCCAGAGTACTCACAGTATCAGTTTTACATATATATGTATGTGTGGGTGTGTGCAAGCACCAGGATTCATTAAGGAATTACTGTGACTGTAATTCATTTCCTGTGATTATTATTATTATATATATTAGTAGTAAACCAGATCTGGAGTTAGGCTATGAGCCCAGAATTTAATAAATGCCTGTGTATTGATCTCCATGATTTATTGGAGCGGAGTCTTAAGACTCCGCTCCAATATAGAATCATCAAGAATATGGGCCAATAGGCCTCTGCAGTTACTTCCATCCCTTCCCTTAGCTTATACCCTGGTTCTATACCCCGTTTTCCATATACCCCGTTCTGGCTTGTGTTGAAAATTTGGTTTTCACCTCTCCCTATACTACTGTAACATGTCCCTCACCCAAATGCAGGTATATAAATCGATAAATGTTTAAAGCTCTATTCAGGTCTACAGTTGTGTGTGTGTGTAAACTAAGTCTTTGAAAATGTAATAAGTTTACGAAACGCGCTCAAGTGTCGCATCAGACTAGAAATAAAAATGAATTTTGGAGAATTGATTTTTCATTTACCATCACCAGTAAAAAGAAACATAAGGAAAATCGAGAAAAGTTGTGTTAGAATTATTAATCTTACTTTTTCGGTCATATTTAATAACAATATATATATATATTATATACACATATGTCGTCCCTAGTAGCCAGAACGCACTTCTCGGCCTATTATGCAAGGCCCGATTTCCCTAATAGAAGAACGAGTGATTTTCTTTATTTTCAATAATTTTTTTTTTAAATAGTTTATTTGAATTATTATTATATTTATATTATGCCCATAATTTATTGACTTGGTTGTGATAGTTTAGGTTAGGTTAAGATAGGTTAGGTTAGGTTAGGAAGGGTTGGTTAGGTTCGGTCATATATCTACGTTAGTTTACTTAAATTTAAAACAAATTAACTATAAACCTAATGAAATGGGCAGATTTATCATTTCATAAGACAAAATTTGAAAAAAATAGGTAAATTCAGGAAAACCTTGGCTTATTAGGCAAATAGGGCCTTGCATATTAGGCCAAGTATGACGTTCTGGCTACTAGGTACAACATTTATATATATATATATATATATATATATATATATATATATATATATATGAACAAAGAAATGGGAGGATATTCACTGTGATAAGCTTATATATATATATATATATATATATATATATATATATATATATATTATATAAATATATATATATATATATATATATATATATATATATATATATATATATATATATATATATATACTATATATATATATATATTAGATATATATATATATATATATATATATATTATATATATATATATATATGTCGTACCTAAGTAGCAGAGACGCCCTTCTCAGCCTACTATGCAAGGCCGATTTGCCTAATAAGCCAAGTTTTCTGAATTAATAATTTTTTCTAATTTGTTTTCTTTATGAAATGATAAATACCCATTTCATTAGTATGAGGTCAAATTTTTTTTATTGGAGTTAAAATTAACGTAGATATATGACCTGACCTAACCAACCCTACCTAACCTAACCTAACCTATTTTTATGGTAGGTTAGGTTAGGTAGCGAAAAAGTTAGGTTAGGTTAGGTTAGGCTAGGTAAGGTAGTCGAAAAAACAATTAATTCATTAAAACTTCGCTTATTAGGCAATCGGGCCTTGCATAGTAGGCTGAGAAGTGCATTCTGGCTACTAGGCGAATATATATATGGTGTATACTGGCAGCAGTTTTCTTTTAACATGTCTCATTAAATATGACCACATATTCTGTATTACTATCTTCTGATTCAGGGCTTCTATCCCTCTAACTATTGTCTTAGCATCAGGGCTTAGCTGAAATATGAGATCTCCAAAACTCATTTTCGTAATTTCTGGGTGAAGAAAAGAGGTAAATTTACTATAGAATGTATTATACTTATTTATACAATATGCACAACGTTTCGAACCTCCATGGTTTCATTCTCAAGTGAAGGAATTTTACAATGTGATTGATTTTATACCCGCACTGGGTCAGGTGATAAGACAATAAATGTGAAAACAAAGTGGGATACAAAGGGGATATAAGTGGGGGTCACACATATGAACATAAGAATATAGGTAACCGCAGAAGGCCTATTGGCCCATCGAGGCAGCTAGCATTCAGGAAAAACTTGCCATTTAACTCTGAATACATAAGGGTGTTGCTTCTCCTACCACCCCCCTTTTTTTATGGTGTACACTTTATTAAGCATGGTTTATACAGTTACATATCTGATTGTATACAAAAATGAACATTAGAGGACACAAAAATAGTTCGCTTCCTAGAGGCTGTAGATTTCTCGAACTCCTCCGACGTTGGGCAGGCAGAACGAGGATGCAGCGAGCATTCCCCCTCTGGATCGCGACACTGTGGCGCTGAAAGAGAAAACCTGCCGCTCTAGGGTCTCTGTGGTGTCAATGAGCTTGGAACCAAGATCCTTTAGAAACCTTTTTGCACTCTCTCATGGGCCTAGGGTCCAGACCCTATTGGAACGAAGTTGTACCGATGATCTAATTGGCTGTGCTTGGCTGACTTGTCTCTTTCTCTGTGTGTCGCCACGGCTCCTGCTGTGCCGGCAGAGAGGTTGATGTATGTGGCTGCCAGGGTGCATACGCAAGTATAGTCCCATGCCAACTGTCTGCACCCTTCCACGGACGCAGTGTGATTCCGTCTGGTCGGCCGGCAAAGCTAACAGGTCACGGTTCAGAAGGTTGCGGGGCTCTCTCTCTGCTGGACACTGGGCAAGGCAAGGCTTCTTTATATATTATATATATATATATATATATATATATATATATATATATATATAATATATATATAATATATATATATATTAATATTATATAGTTGTGAGGGTACCACCTCTGGTGCCAATGTGGGGACCCATAGCCTCGGAGAAGAAAATAAAAAGTATTCAGAGGAGACCTTGTGGCTTCTCACTGAACACTAATATTATCTTCTCCTACCACCCCCATTCTTTTGTGTGTACACATATATATTTGCTTTATTTGAACTTTGTTACAAAAAAGGAGTTACATATAGGTTTCAAAGATGGTTATCATAGGTTGTCGAGTTCCTCCAGCTCCTCAGATGGCGGGCAGGAACCTGGATGCAGTGCGCATTTCCCCTCTGTATCGCCACGCTGAGGCGCTGGAAAAGAAAGCTGGCAGCTCTAGGGTCTCTTGTTGTTTCAATGAGCCTAGAACCCAGTTTCTTCAAAAAACTGGTAGCACTTTTACCCCAGGTGCCGAGTGTCTCAGAAGCAATGGGAACAAAATTGTAGTGGTGATCCAGTTCTTTATACTTACAGGATTTGGCTGCTTCCCTGTGGGTGGCAGCGCCACCTGGTTGTTCAACACTGAGGTCAATGTAAGTGTTAGCCAGGGTTGATACGCACGTGTAGTCCCATACCAACTGCTTACCATTCTTCCAGGGGTTCACTGTGATACCATCCGGGCGACCAATAAGAGCATCAGAGTTACGGGGCTTTAGGTAACGGGGCTCTCTTTCAGCTGGGCATCCAACTGTTGTGAGGCTCCTCTTGATGATGTCGTTATCTTCACTGTGCCTCGAGTGCCATCCCCCTGTGCTTTGGCAGAGTAGGCCATGGTGGCCGTACCTGTCAGCCACCACCTCGCCGCAAATACACCTATATCTGGTGTGGATTGGGGCAGCAAGGCAGAGGGCCACAGCAATTCGGAGGGCGTGTGGTTTGAGACGCGTGCCAGTTGCCGACATTGGGGTTGCTAACAGGAAATCCCCTGCATGTGGGGCTGCTACTGCTGTGAGGCGAGCAATGTCGTGTTGTGTTGTTGCAGCACCCAGGCACTCTGCAGCAACTTGGTCTACAATGGGGCCATCCCAGCTGGATTGCTTGTGGGCTTTTGGGGATGGTGGTTGAGGTGATGGGGCTGCACGAGAGGCCCACTCTGTGGCACAGCGTGTAAAATTGGGATCATGTACACCTGCCAGCTGATGTAAGCAACCTATCCTCTTAAAAAGAACGTCGCTTTTGGCCGTTTGCCAGTATGGCCGAATATGGACGTAATTTGAAAATAAAAAAAAATGAAAATAAATTTCGGATTTTTTTTTTCAACAACAGTAAGTTAAGGGTCCTCTGATAGGTTAGGTGGGCAGGAAATTCTCATAAAGTTTCAAAACGTTATGAAAAACGTTAATTGAAAGTTCCTCTTCTAAGCTGTCTGAGGAGGGACGGACGACTCAAACAGAAAATGGAACAGTACGTTACTTTTGTGAGTTTCATTTCATTTCAAATTACGTCGAAATTTGGCCATAGTGCATATACGAGCCAAAAGTGACGTTATTTTTAAGAGGACGGGTTGATGTAAGTGGGCAGGTAGAATTTCCTTCACAAGGTCGTCGGATGCTGATAAGGAGGACAGGAAGGCTGGAACAGCGATTTGATTGCTGTTCGAACTCCGAGGCCCCCAAGTCTTACGGGAAGAGAGGCTTGTGTCCACTGTTGGTCATCAAGAGAGAGGTTAAGGGCTTTTTCTAGCATTGATTTCAGTAACCGGTCATACTCACTTAGTTTTTGGCTACTGTAAGATGGTGAACACCTCAGAAAGTAGGTTATCCTGGGGAGGGACAGACATCTGGTGATGAGGTAGAGTGCATCGCTCGGCCGACCGGCTCAGGGGAGCCGGTCGGCCGAGCGGACAGCACACTGGGCTTGTGATCCTGTGGTCCTGGGTTTGATCCCAGGCGCCGGCGAGAAACAATGGACAGAGTTTCTTTCACCCTATGCCCCTGTTACCTAGCAGTAAAATAGGTACCTGGGTGTTAGTCAGCTGTCACGGGCTGCTTCCTGTGGGTGGAGGCCTGGTCGAGGACCGGGCCGCGGGGACACTAAAGCCCCGAAATCATCTCAAGATAACCTCAAGATCTCAAGATAGATCATGAGCATCAATATCCTCAATCCTCCCATCCATCATCTTAAGGTCGGCGATTTTCTTATCAAGGACCTCATCGATGGCTTTTAACCCCAGGGGAGCCCCTAGGAGTGTGCTGTCTTCAGGTTTAGTTTTATGGATATTTGGCAGAAGACCCTCTATTCTCTCTACGATGCCCTGGTTGGAAAACATTATTTCACATTTAGAAGGGTTCAGGGTGAGGCCTAAAACTGCACCTTGCTCCTGGATTTTTCTGATGTCCTCCAGGAGGGAGTCTTGGGAACCAGCTAGGGTGTATCATCCAAGAACCAGATGTTAAGTTCGCTGGACAGGACCTCTGTGACTTGTTTGATGACTAAGCAGAAAAGGAGAGGAGCAAGGGGGTCACCCTGTTGGACGCCTTCCCGCGAGTCAATTTCATGTTCACCAAAAAGTAGCTTAAGATCCATACTGTAGCATGAATGTACAAAAGGGTAGAGGGAAGGGAAATGACTATGAACGGCATGGAGTACAGCATCCCTCCGCACCAAATTGAAGGCATTTTTTAAATCTAGCTTGATAAGGGCCTTTTCGTCTGTGATGTTGGCGATGAAGGCTCGAGCTGCATGGGCTGCCGCCTCACACCCTTGTGGAATGCCAAACCCGAGCTGTTTTGGCTTCAGCATGTTGGCCGCTGCATCACTAACTGTTCTTGCAGCTGCCTTTGCGACGAGACGCAGGAGAGAATTGCCCACAGCTATTGGCCTGATCCCTCCATCCTTTTTCTTTAGAGCACAGAGAGATGCTCCGAAAAAATAGGTCTTATGGACGCTGGTATTTTGCCAGCTAGACATGTGTTGGTGAATCTGGTTAGTTCCACCAAGAGGTTCTTTGCAATGTCACCCAGTGCAAGGTTGAGCATTTGCTTGAGGTGGTTGGGTTTTAGTCCTGTGAACCCACCTGCTGATCCTGTTGGGAAGGACAAGGCTGCTTTATGGACCACAGATTCAGCCACCCAGAGAGGTTCTGCTCCGGTAGCCCCCACTTGTACAATGTCGTCCTCACGCGGAGCCCTGTGTGGGTGTTTCTCCCTTAGGGCTTGAGCTGTTGCGGCATCCCTGTCGGCAATTGAGTCCTCACTGGTGATGACTCTTATTGCGCGAATAGTGTTTCCTTCTTATATTTTCTTGGTGACTGATGTTCTGATTTTTGATGTCTCGGATATGACACTGTTGGTCTTCCTGCCGTGGGTGTTTCTCGCGCGAGTAGGAAGGCGCACCTATTTGTCCTCCCTGGGAAAATCATTTATAGCTTTGATGACAGAGGCAGCTAAGGTTTTGTCTCTCCTGGCAGGGGTGGCTAGACATATGTTGCCAAAAATTAGGAGGTTGTGCCATGCTTGGGTCGTTCCAGGAGAGTCGTTGACCTTTCTCAGGAGGGCAGATAATTTGGCTGCTGCATGGGGGCGGGCTGCTTTAGGGATGTGTTGCAAGGTTCTGGCTGATGTTGCTTTGATAGCTTCTAATAAATTTTCTGTGGGATTGAAGGTCTGGGAGGTGTATTGCCTTACGGGCGGTGTGGGATGTTGATTGGTGTTCTCCCTGGGAGGGCGCCCAGAACCCAAACACTTGGCTCCGTTGCGGTAATGAAGGCGCACATTACCGTCACTCGACCGTATAAAGCATACCCAGTCACACGTCTGACATCTGCCTTGTCTGCCCCTGCTTGATGGCTCATCTTGGCTTGGAGAAGCCTGGCTGTCTGTTGAGAGCTGCGACATATATATATATATATATATATATATATATATATATATATATATATATATATATATATATATATATATATATATATATATATATATCTTCTATATAAATATAAATGGAAATGTTCGTTTCGTTTGTTCAAAATCGCTAATCTCCGAAAGTTCTTCACCGATTGCCTTAAAATTCTCACACAACGTTCCATTTGCATCCGAACAGGTTTTTATATATATGCTATATAGATGTCACGACGAGGACGGGAAAAAACATGTTTTTTTTTTTAAAGCTGTGTTTTTCGTGTGTTTTTCATGTGAGGAAAATCTTAGAAACCTCTATACCGATTGCTTTGAAATTTTGACACAACATTGCACTGGAATTGGCGAGTGTTTTTATATACCTTCTACATACATGCTTCACCTGTGATAGGAAAAAAAAATGTTTTTTTTTTTTTTTTAAAGCGCCATCTGTAGGACGTAAGAGCAACACACGCTGTAATCTCCAAAATTTCATCACCAATTGCTTTGAAATTTTGACACAATATTCCATTCGAATACGTGCATGTTTTTATATAGCTACTATTTAGATGCCACACCCAAGACAGATAAAAACATGTGTTTTTGAAAAACAGCGCCATCTGTTGCACGTAAGAGCAACACACGATAAACAAAATATGTTACGATTCCATTTCAATGTTTCCGATTGCATTGATAAATTGAATTTTCATAGATTTTTATTTATTTCCATTTTGTTTTATTTATTTAGTGTGACGTTGCCTCGGAATTGAGCTGTGTTTTTTACCATACCGTTCATTTCGTGGGTTTGGGTTATTTGTTTCTTTTTCATTGCTATTCTTTTCGTTTTTTAACTGTTCTTCTTATTTTTCAGAGCAATTGATGGTGAAATTGAGCTTTGTCGATTGTTCTGCGTTTGAATGGAAATATTTCGTTAGTATGTTTTTGTTTTTGTTTTGAGAATAAGAAAATGGACAACATGTTTATTTCACAGCTACAAATGTGCAACAAACAGCTATGAATCCACCGGCTACAGCGTTAACTGCTTTCTTCACGTTATGTCAAAATTACGCGTTTGCGAAAACACTGTTGTATTCGGAAATGCCTACGTATTACACATGGAATGGCAGTAGAAAATCATTTGAACGACGCAAACGAGGAGAGCGAATCGACGGACAACCTGGCATATTCAGATAAACTACGATATGCAGACTGTACACCGTGCATTCCAATCAAGATGAATGCTTCTTTCTTCGCATGCTGCTGATAAATGTGCCTGGTCCAACGTCTTTCCAGCTATTGAGATTTGTCAACGGCGTAACACTTGCCATTTTCCGTAGTGCATGTCAACCTCTGAATTTATTGGAAAACGATCGGCAATGAGATGTATGCATTAATGACGTGTCCAACACGTCACATCCAAATCAAATTCGTGCATTGTTTGCAATCATATTGACCACCTGCTCTCCTTTATCTCCAGCAGTTATAGGAGAAATATAAATCGCACATGGCAGAAGATATCTGTCGAATACGCAAGAAAGACTCAAATATGAACATGGACTTCACAGCAAAAATATACAAAGAAGCGTTGATAGTGATTGAAGTTTTGTACTTAGAAATCGCAAACAAAGTTCTAAATCAATTGGGAATGTCATCATTGAATCGATCTGCTGCTGCTTTGTTCGATGTAGAATTGCGTCGTGAACAAAATTGCACCACGGGTGATCTGTTGTCGTATGTGCAATCATATATTCCTAAGCTAACGCTTGAGCGAAAAGGCATTTACAATCAAATAATTCAAACTGTCATTAACGTGTTTGGAGAAATATTTTTAGACGCGCCAGGAGGAACTGTAAATCCTTCATAAACAGATTGATTTTGGCGGCATTTCGATCCCAAAATGGCATAACCTTAGCTATGGTTATAAATGGCATCGTCCGGAATAGCTGCAACATTGTTACCAGGTGGAAGAACTGCTACTTCGGCTTTGAAAATGCCATTGAACATCCAATGCACTAAAACTACCAAGTGCAACATTTCTAAAGCATCCGGCATGGGAAAAGTATTGCAGAAATGAGACTTATTGCTTGGGATGAATGCACAATGACCCACAAAAAATCGTTTGTGGGCCATCGAGGCTCTTGATCGATCATTGCCAGATTTGCGTGGAAACATCAGACCATTTGGGAAAGCATTAACAAAGCTTGCAAGAGATTTCAGGCAAACATTACCTGTAATTCCTCGATACAAATCCGTTGACACTGTTGAGAAAGCAGATGAAGCGGTTAGTTATCCAACAGAATTTTTGAATTCACTCGATCTGCCAGGGATGCCATTACATGTACGGCAATTGAAAATCTGCGTACCAATTATCATGTTGCGAAATATCAATCAGCTAAAACTTTGCAACGCCACGTGCCTTTCAGTAAAAAAAATCAGCATTGTCGAAGAAGCAACAATCTTGACAGGACCTTTCAAAGATGAAGATGTCCTCATTCTTCACATTCCTATGATTCCAACAGATATGCCATTTCAATTTAAGATATTGTAATTTCCAATTCGATTGGCGTTTACAATCACCGTCAACAAAGCTCAGGGCCAATCTTTAGAATTGTGAAGTATATATCAAGACACGGAATATTTCTCACATGGATAATTATATTTTGTGTGTTCTAGAATCGGCAGACCAGACAGTCTCTATATCTATATATATATATATATATATATATATATATATATATATATATATATATATATATATATATATATATATATATATATGCGGAAAATCGACAGAGAAAAATGAAAGGAGGTAACGTTTCGACTTGTTAAAGCCTTTGTCAAACCAGACTGACAAGAGGAGAAGGGAAGGGGGAGGATATATAGGCCGACACCTGACCAACCCAACCCTAGGGAAAGAATTAACCAGAGACAGGTAAAGCTTAGCTTGGAATGGTCAAAAAGGATTAAGCGGTCAGAGAAAAAGGATGAAAGATTAAAGAAAAGCCTCATGAACAAGCAAAAAATGAATATATAAATATAAAATTATAATGAGACATTGTAAGCCTCTCTAACAGTTAGAGTTTTTTCTTAAACTGTTGTGCAATATTATAACTTAAAAATGGATCAAGTTTGTACATTCCAGTACTAACATTAAGAAGATTTGGACACTGACTGATTAGAGCAGACTCAATCAAATTCCGTTCCACGAAATCCCCACAATTGGTAATGCTTTTTGCACCATTCCAGTTAATATTGTGATCGCATAAATTCGTATGTAGATACAATGCATTAGACGTTTGGGCAGTTCTAATACTATAAGCATGTTGTGACAACCGCAATTGTAAGGACTTTCCTGTTTGTCCAAGGTACACAGAATCACAATCATTGCAGGGAATTGAATACACGCAACCTGCTGTATCAGGGGAGTTTTTTATTAAATTGGATTTGATCGTACTATTAGTGAACACCAAATTTATATTAAGTTTCTTAAAAATCAAAGACAATTTTTCAAATCCACTCGCATAAGGTACAACCAATGAGTTAATAATTTCTGTTTTCGCCTTAGGGATGTGATTATAAAACGTACGCTTGGCTTGTTCAAACGAGAAATCCAAAAACCTCTTAGGATATTGCAAACTCTTCCCGATTTCATATATTATAGCAATCTCTTCATCAAAAAACTCAGGGCTGCATACCCTCAAAGCTCGTAGAAACATTCCTGAAAATACTGCCTGTTTAACTTTACTATGATGATTCCAATAAAAATGAACATACGACCCCACGTTGGTAGGTTTCCTATACACATTAAATTTGAACTTTCTAGTGACTCTATGAATCATAATGTCCAAAAACGGAAGCATACAATTCACCTCAGTCTCACAAGTGAATTTTATTGAAGGTACCAAAGAATTGAGTTCATTAAGAAAAACTATATGGTCTTTGTCACACGGCCATAAACACAAAATATCATCAACATACCTAAACCAAACTACATTAGCCGGGATAATACTGGATAAGATTTTTGTTTCGAAGAATTCCATATACAAATTACTTAAAACGGGGGAAAGAGGATTGCCCATCGCCATTCCAAATGTTTGTTTGAAAAATTTTCCATTAAAACTAAAATAATTGTCTTTTATACACAATTTGATAAGTTCTAATACTTTATTGGTCTGCAAGCTCAAATTATATTTAGGCAGTTCCTCACGTAGAAATTCTAACAGGTCATCAACGGGTACTTTAGTGAATAAAGAGATCACATCGAAACTTATTAGTTTAAAATCAAAATTTAAATTCAGTGTGGATAGCTTATTAACTAAGTCCACATTGTTTGTCAAGTGTGAGTTGGAAATAGTACCAACTATGGGGGACAAAACCTTGACTAACCACTTAGAAAGTTTATAAGCCGCCGAACCAATTGAACTAATAATCGGCCTTGCCGGATTATTTGGCTTATGAGTTTTTATAAGACCATACATGTAAGGAAGAGAGGGGGATCGACTTGTTAGCCTAGATATCAACTCTTTATCACCTTTACACACAGTTTTAAGAGATTTGTTAAAATGTGCAATCACTTTTTCAGTAGGATCTCTATTAATCAATAGATAAGTATCCCTGTCTTCCAGGAGTAACTCCATTTTTCGGACATAGTCATCTTTATTCATAATAACTACTGCATTTGATTTATCAGCCTTGGTGATATGTAATGAACTCTTTTTTGAGATTTTGAATGCATGAACAAATCGACTTGGACAGTTAGGAACAGAATTGTTAAGTAAAACACCATACATCAACCTTTGCACACATTAATATCTTCAACTGAGACATTACTATACTTTTCAAGATTGCAGAAACCTTTGGCAATATCTACATAATTGACTGTTCCATTAGATGTGGCAAAGCTCAGACCATATCCTAATGCAGTAATCGTGTCATTAATATATTATATATATATATATATATATATATATATATATATATATATATATATATATATATATATATATATATATGTCGTACCTAGTAGCCAGAACGCACTTCTCAGCCTACTATGCAAGGCCCGATTTGCCTAATAAGCCAAGTTTTCATGAATTAATGTTTTTTTCGACTACCTAATCTACCTAACCTAACCTAACCTAACTTTTTCGACTACCTAACCTAACCTAACCAATAAAAATAGGTTAGGTTAGGTTAGGTAGGGTTGGTTAGGTTCGGTCATATATCTACGTTAATTTTAACTCCAATAATAAAAAATTGACCTCAAACAAAATGAAATGGGTAGGTTTTCATTCATAAGAAAACAATAGAGAAAATTTATTAATTCATGAAAACTTGGCTTATTAGACAATCAGGTCGTGCATAGGAGGCTGAGAGTGCGTTTGGCTACTAGTACGACATATAACTAATATATATATATATATATAGTATATATAATATATATATATATATATATATATATATATATTATATATATATATATTTTAAGATAAATAGGAAAACCAGGGATATACTGAACATCTGTTTCAGATTCTTTACTTTAAAATGCATAACGTTTCGAATACTTCTTGTATTCATCATCAGATCTAAAAGAAAATAGAAATCACAATCAAATAAGAGCAAAACAAAGAACTCATACTGAATATAACTGCCTATCAAAGAAAGGAAAATTATTAAAAACAAAACACTTAAGCTTACTTAAAGTGATCAATACAAATAAAATAAACTGTCACATAGATAAAAGCTAATTCAAAAAACATTAAATACAACAAGAATTTTATAACTACTACAACAAAATACTATTAAACTTACGTGAAGTGATCAACTGGAATGAGACTGATAGCTACCCATATATACTAAACACTATAACAAATATTCATATCATGACTACAAATCTAAAAAAAAATGTATATAAAATACAAACAGAGTAAGCGACAATTATAAAATACTACTCAAAATCGTATAAAAACTCAAATATTAAATAAAACTAAATAACAAAAAATGTATATGTATTCTAAATAAAAAGATTATAATAATGTACAATGTCAAGCCCGAAATAAGTAAGAAAAGGCAAAACATGGTAGACTAAAACAAAATTATAATAAATTAAACTACCAGAATGAACTATAAAGCAAATTACAGGGCCTACTGTGCACTACACAGTGTACAATTGAACAGCCGAAAGGTTGCTATTTAATAAAGGCCGCAGCTCCTTTATATATAAGGATTCCATTATTCTCAAATCTGACTGGCCATTTATACAAGTGTCCAAAATTTTAAAATCAGATTCCAGCAGAGAATGATTAAACTCATAACAATGGTTTCTAATCTCCGAAAATGCTGGTTTAGACAATGGTAATCCAGTCCTAAAAGAAACTCCCGGTGCTCAAGTATCCTAATCTTAAAGTTCCGAATGGAACTCCCGATATATCCAGCATTACAGCTGGAACAATTATACATATATACGACACTAGAGCACAGGGGGGTAGGCACTTTATCTTAAATTTAAAATAAGAGCCTATGGTATTAGTGTTGACAAAGATAAATCTAAAGTCTACTTGAGGATAACAATGCTGCAACATTTTCCTCAACGACTCCTTACAGAAAAACTAATAGTGCCATAGAATGGTAATTTAATATATTTAATATCCCTTTCTACTGTAGCAATCCTACACGATGGGTGAAACTTCTTATTTACGAAATTCCTTATAAAAGTATAAATCATATGTAAAGGATAACCATTGTTTGAAAAAAATTTCACAAGAAAATTAACTTCTTGATCAAAGTTATTCCAATTTGAACATAAAACAAAGGCCTATTCAGTAAAGTATTAATTGCATTTTTCTTAAAAATCAGGAACAAAAGAATTAAAATTTAAACCTAACCCAGTAAAAGTTGGTTTTCTAAAAACATTAGTGTTGAACCCATTAAGGTTGTTCACTTTGACATCAAGAAACGATAATGAATTATCCACTTCACGCTCCGCAGTGAAACGTATATTACTATGTTGTGCATTAAGATATTCTCTAAATTTCTCAATATGACATTGGTCCCTAAATAACAAAAAAGTGTCATCTACATATCTCCTGTACAAGACTGGTTTAAAGGCCAAAGGACATTTATCAAGCCAATTTGTTTCATGAAAACTCAAAA
>WNGS01163350.1:8969-19783 GCA_020271785.1 Procambarus virginalis | reverse complement strand
GGGGGGCCTGCACTCAAAGTGTTGAAGCGGTGAACCACTACCACGCCATACCTTGCAAACACCGCCCTCAGCTCGTCCGCGGGGAAAGTCACCGGCACACCATGAACGCTCACAAATTGCACAGACCCCAGGGATCCAAACGTCGACAGACACAGCCGAGGTAGAGATGGGAACCGATGTTCGTCCCACGCACTACAAACTCCCGGTACAACAGACCCGAGTGGAAAGACACCGCCACCCGAGTAGGAGAGAGCTTTTCCAGCCCCAACAAATCCTTAACGTCCAGCTTGAGCTCATCGATGACTGGAATTTCCACTAGCAGCCAGTCCACAGTCCTAGAAAAATCGAGGCACGCCGTGTCAACCCGCCGAACGCGGAGACCCACTAACAACCATCCAACAACCAAACCGCCAGCTGGGCCACCGGCAGCGGGCGCACTGCACCACAACCCACACCCCGCCTCCACCAACACCAGGCGACAACTGGCAAACAGGGGAGCACGTCCAGACCCCCTGGTGGTTTGCAAGCGAATCCATGTACAGTCTGCTTATCGTAGTTTACCTGAATATGACTGGTTGTTCATTGACTCGCTCTCCTTGTTTACGTCATTCAAATGATATTCTACTGCCATTCCATGTGTAATACGTAGGCACTTCCAAAATACAGCAGTATTTTTGCAAATGCGTCATTTTAACATAACGTGAAGAAAACAGTTAATGTTGTACCTGTGATTCATAGTTGTTTGTTGCACATTTGCAGCTGTGAAATAAACGTTTGTCCATTTTCTTCTTTTCAAAACAAAACAAAAAAATACTAACGAAATATTTCCATTCAAACGCAGAACAATCGACAAAGCTCAATTTCACCACCAATTGCACTGAAAAATAAGATGAACAGTTAAAAAATGAAATAGAAAAGCAATGAAAAAAGAAACAAATAAGCCAAACCCACGAAATGAACGGTATGTAAAAAACACAGCTCAATTCCGTTCAAGTCACTCTAAATAATTAAATCAAAATGAAAATAAATCAAAATTTATGAAAATTAATTTATCAATGCAATCGGAAACTTGTAATGGAATTGTAACATATTTTGTTTATCGTGTGTTGCTCTTACGATGCAACAGATGCACTGTTTTTCAAAAAACACGTTTTTACCTGTCTCGGGTGTGGCATCTAAATAGTAGGTATATAAAAACTGCACGTATTCGAAGGATTATAGTGTCAAATTTCAATGCGTGATGAAATTTTGGATATTACAGCGTATGTTGCTCGGACGTCTACAGATGGTGCTGTTAAAAAAAAAAACATGTTTTTTCCTGTCACAGGTGAGGCATGTATATAGTCGGTATTAATTTAAATAAAAACACTCACCAATTCGAATGCATGTTGTGTCAAATTTCAAAGCAATCGGTGAAGAGGTTTCTAAGATTTTCTTCACATGAAAAACACACGAAAAATGCAGCTTTTAAAAAAAAAAAACATTTTTTTTCCCTTCCATGTCGTGACATCTATATAATATGTATACAAAAAACCTGCTCATATGCGAATGGAATGTTGTGTGAAAATTCAAGGCAATCAGTGAAGAACTTTCGATTAGCGATTTTGAACAAACGAACATTTCCATTTTTATTTATATAGATAAACAACAGAGGTCTCAGGACAGAGACTTGAGGCACTCCACTTGCAACATTTTTCCAGTCTAAGTTAGCCTCATTTATATTAACTCTCTGTTTTCTTTGGTATAGCCATGCCCTATCCACTTAATATAGCACCCCCGATACCATGAGCCTCTATCTTTTTAATCAGTCTTTCATTTGGCACTGTATCAAAAGCTTTGTTAAAGTCAAGGTACACAACATCAAAAATCTTACCACTATCAATTGCTTCAACTATGCTGGAATAAAATGATAGCAAATTTGTTAAACATGAACGGCCATTTGTAAAACCATGTTGCGACTCATTTATTAATTTATGTTTTTCAAGATGAAGACGAATTGTATTTGCAATTATCGATTCAAGTAACTTCCCACAATAGACGTTAGGCTAATTGCCGATAGTTTGACGCAAGTGATCTATCTCCTTTCTTAAAAATTGGTACCACATTAGCTACCTTCCATGACTCTGGCACTCTACCTAACTCAATTGATTTATTAAATATGGTAGACAGTGGCTCGGAAAGCTCCTCTTTGCATTCTTTAAGCACCGTGGCAAACACTTCATCCGGCCCTGGGGATTTGTTTGGTTTTAGTTTTACTATTTGTTTAATTACATCCTCCCTGGTAACTGCTAAACTAGTCAACCTGTCCTCGTCCCCACCCACATATATTTGTTCGGCTGAAGGCATATTGTTAAGTTCCTCTTTATTAAATATAGATATAAAATATTTATTAAAAGTACTACTCATCTCCTCGTCATTATCCGTTATTTGACCTGTCTCGGTTTTTAATGGACCTATCCTTTCCCTAGTTTTAGTTCGATATAACTGAAAAAAACTTTAGGATTTGTGTTCGCTTGCTCTGCTATGCAAACTTCGTAGTTTCTTTTTGCTTTCCTTATCTCATTTTTAACATTTCTAACCAGTTGTACGATTTCCTGTTCTAAACTAACTTCCCGTTCTTAATCCTTTGTACCACCTCTCTTTTTACCTATAAGGTTCTTCAGATCCTTTGTTATCCACTTTGGATAATTAGTATTCGATCTATTCAATTGATATGGTATACTACGTTCCTGGGCTTTGCTTAGAAAATTTTAAATCCACATCGAAATCCTCTTTTCCGTCACCTGTCGCTGCGTTCCTGTTTAACCCACACCCCATCCCCAAGACATTCCAATCTATTTGACCCAATAAATTTCTTAGGCTACTGAAATCAGCTTTTCGAAAATCAGGCACTTTAACAGAATTTTCTCCTACAGATCTCTTCCATTCTATGCTAAATCTGATTTCTTTATGATCACTGTTCCCTAGCTCACTCCCTATTTCCATGTCCTTAATTTGTGTTTCCTGTTAGTTAACACTAAATCTAAAATATTATTTCCCCGCGTTGGTTCCTTAATGTGTTGCGTAAGAAAGCAATCGTCAATTAATTCTAGAAATTTTTCTGCTTCATTATTCCCTGTTTTGTTCACCCAATTTATTCCACTAAAATTAAAGTCACCCATGACTTAAATACTGTTAGATCTAGATTCTCTAGATATTTCATCCCATAGATGCTTTGCTTCCATTCTGTCTAAATTTGGTGGCCTATACATAACTACTATTATAATATTATTTGCTTTTTCGTTTAATTCTATCCAAATAGTTTCTGTGTGTGGCTCAGTTTTCATTCCCTCTTTGAGACTACATTTCAAATTGTCTCTAACATACATGGCTACTCCCCCTCCTCGTCTAATATCTAATAATAATATCTAATAATATCTGTGTGAAATAGTTTAAATACATTTATTTGATATTCAGCTAATAGTTGTCTATTTTCTACATTCATCCACGTTTCGGTAAGTGCAATAATATCTATTTTTTCTGTACAGACAAGAGCATTTAACTCGTTTATTTTGTTTCTTAGACTTCTACTGTTAGTGTAATATACCCTAAGTGAATTGTTATTTTGAGGCCCTTCTCTTGCCTCTGATAATTTTGCCAATTTGTTTCTCCCACAAACACATATTTTTATTACCTCCTTCCTCCCTATCAATTCCCATACCCCTATCTACTAACAGTTTAAACCCAAACAAACACCTCTAACCACTGGTTCCAACGAGTTCGCAACAGCAACAACCCCAGCCCTCGATAGATGCACCCCATCACGAGCATACATTTCATTTCTTCCATAGAAGTGTTTCCAGTTGTCTATGAAAGATATTGCATTTGATTTGCAATATCTTTCCAGCCGGCAATTGACACCAAGTGCCCTCGACGACCATTCATTCCCAACGCTCCTTCTCTGAAGAATGGCACACATGATCGGGATTCCTCCCTTGTTCCTAACTAATTCTATGACTTTGTTAAATTTCTTTATCAGTTCCTCACTCCTAACTCGTCCAACATCATTACCCCCTGCACGGGTGGACAGTGGACACGGGTGGACAGTGGACACGGGTGGACAGTGGACACGGGTGGACAGTGGACACGGGTGGACAGAGGACACGGGTCAACAGAGGACACGTGTCAACAGAGGACACGGGTCAACAGAGGACACGGGTCAACAGAGGACACGGGTCAACAGAGGACACGGGTCAACAGAGGACACGCGTCAACAGAGAACACGGGTCAACAGAGGACACGGGTCAACAGAGGACACGGGTCAACAGGGGCAGGTAACATGCCCCTGGAGCCGGTCGCCCCTTGTAGCCGGTCGGCCGAGCGGACAGCACGCTGCACTGTGATCCTGTGGTCCTGGGTTCGATCCAAGGCGCCGGCAAGAAACAATGGGCAGAGTTTCTTTCACCCTATGCCCCTGTTACCTAGCAGTAAAAATAGGTACCTGGGTGTTAGTCAACTGTCACGGGCTGCTTCCTGGGGGTGGAGGCCTGGTCTAGGACCAGGCCGCGGGGACACTAAAGCCCCGAAATCATCTCAAGATAACCTCAAGATAACATGAGACACGAGACACAACAGAGGACACCAAGCAGACACGACCGAACACAAAACAAAACAGAACACGAGACAAGACAGAACAATTGGGCTCACGGAAGAATATAAAGTGTCGCTGACTCAAACTACCTGAAGGATTGTCAGTCGACCCTGCAGGCGACCTTCCACCGTACTCTGGTGTTCACTGATGGTGCTCACTCAGCCCAGACCCGGGCTGAGAGCATTCCCTTGGTGCTCACTGATGGCCAGCGCAGACCCGGGCTGAGAGCATTCTCTTGGTGCTCACTTATGGCCAGCGCAGACCCGGGCTGAGAGCATTCTCTTGGTGCTCACTTATGGCCAGCGCAGACCCGGGCTGAGAGCATTCCCTTGGTGCTCACTTATGGCCAGCGCAGACCCGGGCTGAGAGCATTCCCTTGGTGCTCACTTATGGCCAGCGCAGACCCGGGCTGAGAGCATTCCCATGTTACATTCAGATGAACGAAAGCCTTTGAATTGCGGTTCCGAGGTTCATGGCGGGCGATAAGAGCCGATTGTAAATCCCTTTAGCTCAGTGCTTGACATGTTTAGTGATACACACATTGGCGGATTGTGTGGCGATTAGAGGCAGCACACGATTGTCAGTGTGCAGGAGAGGCTGCACTGGTTGTGCGGCCTCTCGTGCGTACACACACTCATAGACACACTTTCGTGTGATTGTGAGTGTATGGTGCGAGGCAGATCATGAGTGTGAGTGCATGGTGAGAGTCATATCATGACTGAGTGCATGGTGAGAGGCAGATCTTGACTGAGTGCATGGTGAGAGGCAGATCTTGACTGAGTGCATGGTGAGAGGCAGATCATGACTGAGTGCATGGTGAGAGGCAGATCATGACTGAGTGCATGGTGAGAGGCAGATCTTGACTGAGTGCATGGTGAGAGGCAGATCTTGACTGAGTGCATGGTGAGAGGCAGATGATGACTGAGCGCAAGGTCAGAGGCAGATCTTGACTGAGTGCATGGTGAGAGGCAGATCATGACTGAGTGCATGGTGAGAGGCAGATCATGACTGACTGCATGGTGAGAGGCAGATCATGACTGAGTGCATGGTGAGAGGCAGATCATGACTGAGTACAAGGTCAGAGGCAGATCATGACTGAGTGCATGGTGAGAGACATATCATGACTGAGTGCATGGTGAGAGGCGGATCTTGACTGAGTGCAAGGTCAGAGGCAGATCATGACTGAGCGCAAGGTCAGAGGCAGATCATGACTGAGTGTATGGTGAGAGACATATCATGACTGAGTGCATGGTGAGAGGCGGATCTTGACTGAGTGCAAGGTCAGAGGCAGATCATGACTGAGCGCAAGGTCAGAGGCAGATCATGACTGAGTGCATGGTGAGAGACAGCTCATGATATAGTGCAGTTATATGCAATAAATACATCCGATGAAAATGCACATGAGACCATGTATAGCGTCCTTTAATTATAAAACTACAAAAAACTCATCATATGCACATAACAAATAGTGAAACACATGACACAATCATGGTATACAACCCCAACCCAGGAACCAAACCCATGCACGTTTGCAAGGATCGGTGCAACAGGCTCAACACACACTCCTAGGTTTCCAACTTCTCGAAGACATCGAGGAAACATCGATAGCATCTATCAATATGGAAAAACTAACTACCCTTGCAAACTAACAACCTTTACAAACTAACAAACTTGGCAAATTAACAAACTTGGCAAACTAACATGCTTGGCAAACTAACATGCTTGGCAAACTAAATAACTCTGACAAACTAAGAGCCTTGGGAACCTAACAACCTTGGTAAACTAACAACTTTGGAAAACTAACAACCTTATCAAACTAACCACAATGGCAAACTAACATCCTTGGTAAACTAAGAACTTTGACAAGCTAAGATCCTTGGCAAAATAACAACTTTGTTCAACTAAGAATTTTGGCAAACTAACAACCATGGTAAACTTACAACCTTGGCAAACTAAGAACCTTGGCAAACTAAGAATCTTGGCAAACTAAGGACCTTAGCAAACTATCTATATTGGTAAACAAGCAACCATGGTAAACTAACAATCTTGGCGAACTAACAACCTTGGCAAACTAACTGTATTGGTAAACTAACAACTTTCGCAAACTAAGACCCTGGGCAAGCTAAGAACTTCGGCAAACTAACAATTTTGGCAAACTAAAAAATTTGACAAGCTAAGAACTTTGGCAAACTAACAATCTTGGCAAACTAACAACCTTGGCAAATTAACAACCTTGGAAACCTAATAAGCTTAGCAAACTAAGAACTTTGGCAAACTAACAATTTTGGCAAACTATGGATCTTGGCAAAGTAATAACCGTGGCAAACTAACAACCTTGGCAAACTAACAACCTTGGCAAACTGTGGGGAATTAAATGAACAAATAAACAACGAAATGGACTGTTTTCGATAAATGTGACCATGGAGTATTAGCACACAAAATAAGGTCAGTGGGAATACGTAGGACGCTTGATACTCAGTTTTCTGTCGAACAGGACACAACGAGTAACAGTCAATCATATAAAGTCAATCATATAAAATTGAGTCCAAGCGCAGTTAAAAGCTCTGTACCTCAGGGTGCAGTCCTTGCACCACTGCTTTTCCTTATGTGGAGAATTTTTCCAGTAGATAATTTTGACAATTAATTATAAATTATTATTTTTTTAATTTACTATATTTAAAGAGTGGACTGTATTTAAATTGTTTCTGCTACTGGGTGTTATCCATTCCACACATTTTGGGGGGTTTATTTATACGTAACCCATATCCCAAACTACAGTGGAAATAATAATAGGCTACTATATATTACTACTATTATAATTTTTAACACTAAATGTGTTAGTACAAAAAATTATACAGTTTATAGCTGTTTGAGATGAACAGTAGATTCTCCAGTCATACAACCGTCCTGAACAAGTAAGCCACAGAATATCCTCAAATGACATAGCGTCCAGACACATATGGATAGGAAGGAATCTGAGGCAGTTATCTCCAGTTCCTCAAGGTCACCTATGAAATAATTATATTGAAATACAGGCAATAAACCCAGGGTGATATGATCAGGAGATTGTTAAGTTTATTAATAATGCACGCCCATCTTGGGGGGGGGGGGGTTAGTCCGCAGCCTAACCATGTGAACTATAACACTTGTGATCAGTTGCCAGTTGCACTAACGTCCCACATGATAAAAGTATTTGAGAGAGTGATTAATTAAGAGTCAGGTCACCAGTTTCATGGAGACCAATGACCTTCACAACCCAGGCCAACATGGATTTCGATCGGGAAGATCGTGCCTCTCACAGCTACTTGACCACTACGACAAAGTCACTGAGGTATTAGAAGAAAACAGAAGGCAGATGAGGTATACACGGACTTCACAAAGGCATTCGATAAATGTGACCATGGAGTGATAGCACACAAAATGAGGTCAATGGGAATAACCGGTAAAGTAGGACGCTGGATGCTCAGTTTTCTGTCGAAAGGACACAACGAGTAACAATCATATAAAATCGAGTTGACGCGCAGTTAAGAGCTCTGTACCTTAGGGTGCAGTCCTTGCACCACTGCTTTTCCTTATTCTCATATCAGATATAGACAAAAATGCAAGTCACAGATTCGTATCATCCTTTGCAGATGACACAAAAATCAGCATGAAAATTACCTCTGCTGAAGACATTGAAAACCTTCAAGCATATATTTAAAGTTTTCGACTGGGGAACAGAAAATAACATGATGTTTAGCAGTGATAAATTCGAGGTACTCAGGTACGATAAAAATTAGGACCTTAAACATAATACAGGATACAAAATCGCAATCATAGTAGGAAAACAGCATGTAAAGAATTTGGGAATAATGATGTCTGACGACCTATCGTTTAGGGAGCATAACCAAGCATGTATTGTGTCAGCCAAAAAAATGATTGGATGGATTACGAGAACTTTCAAATTCCGGGATCCCATCACAATGGTTGTACTATACAAATCACTTGCACTGTCCCGGCTTGATTACTGCTCAGTACTCACTTCCTCCTTCAGTGCAGGAGAGATTGCCGACATAGTGGGAATACAGAGAACATATACCGCATACAAAGAAGCAATAAAGCACCTAAATTTTGGGATCGTCTCAAAGTTCTCCAAATGTACTCACTAGAAAGAAGACGAGAGATACCAAATAATATACACGTGGAAAATAATGGAAGGCCAGGTCCCAAATCTACACAGTAAAATAACATACTGAAGTGAACGACATGGAAGAAAATGCAGAATAGAACCAGTGAAGAGCAGGGGTGCCATAGGCACAATCAGAGAACACTGTATAAACATCAGAGGTCCGCGGTTGTTCAACATCCTCCCAGCGACTATAAGATTATATTATGAGACCAAACCTATTATGGGAACAACCGTGGACATCTTCAAGAGAAAAGTAGATAATTTTTCCAAGGAGTGCCGGGCCAACCGGGCTGTGGTGGATATGTGGCCTGTAGTCCACTTCAGGCAACAGCCTAGTGGACCAAACTCTCAGTCATGCCTGGCCTCGGGGCGGGCTTGGAGAGTAGAACAACTCACAGAACCCCATCAAGCACGTTTCAAGCAGATCACTTAGCTTAATTTTCAAACGTATAAAAAACACTTCCTTATATCTGTGGAAGATCTGCAAAAGTCTCTCAGGCGTGTCCTCGGCTACCAATTATGGGCACAAATATGACGTGACGTATAACACGAGCGCCACGTCTGTGACTCTCCATGGTTGTATGTGTTCTGACGCCATGCGTGTGCCGCGCCTCCCCGCTTCCAGGTTCTGGACGCGTCCAGTTTCAGCTGATGTTATTATCTGCTGGAGAAGGAAAACATTTATGAATTCGTTATTTAATATTATATCCAGTCTTTAATAAATACTTTCTTTCATATTTTAACATTTTGTTTGGAAATATGATATACTTATTAGGGGAAATATTAGGTACCTCGGCTGCTTGCCTGATGCAATACCTTCCCATTGTTGCTTGAGAATAACTTGGTACTCTCTCTTTGAGAAATTGTATGATTAGTAAATACCTGACACAACCATTTTAAGGGTTAGTAATTTTATGTCGGAATTTCCGACAAACTTAGAACCTTGGCAAGCTAACAATCTTGGCAAATAAAGAACCTTGATAAACTAAGAACCTTGGCAAACTAATAACCTGGTCAACTAAGAACCTGGTGAACTAAGAACCTTGCCAAACCAATGACTTTGGCAACTAAGATCCTTGGCAAACTAACACCTTGGCTAACCAATAACCTTGTTAAACTAAGAACCTTGGCAAAGTAACAACCTTGGCAAACTATACATACAGTTTGTGCATGCGAAACACACATATTGATCATAATTGCAATATATTTTACATAACAATCAGTAAAGCCGTTATGGTTCATCTTACAGGGGCCTGACAGCTGAGTGGACAGCGCTTCCGATTCGTAGTCCTGAGGTTCCGGGTTCGATCCCGGTGGAGTTTGAAACAAATGGGCAGAGTTTCTTTCACCCTGATACCTATCAGTAAATAGGTACATGGAGTTAGACAGCTGCTACGGGCTGCTTCCTGGGGATGTGAAACAAAAAGAAAGCCAGGTCGAGGACCGGGCCGCGGGGACGCTAAGCCCCGAAATCATCTCAAGATAACCTCAAGAAGATTCCCTAAGCATGTCATTAACCCTAATCGGGTTCTCACCTGCAAAACCCGAAGTGTTCTAACCTAGAAAAGCCATTCTTCCTCACAACCCCCACACAAAGTAAATAATCTGATAACAAGGCATGTGAACCTTGCCACTTTGGGGAATGAAAAGTAAACATCAACAGTCTCAACAAATCACATGTTCATCGGGTCCACATGAAGGTTCAGTAGTGCCTGGCAAACAAGCCACTTGTGCAGCTCTATATTCACGAAATAAAATAATTAGAGCGGCGTTTCAATGCCAACACAAAAAATTAACTATTCTGTATTTAATTTAGGTATATTCTGTATTCGAAGGCAGCTGCTCTTTGCGTGTTATTGGTGGGTTTCCATATTTTATTTTCAATTGTGTGGAAATAAGTGTTTGTGTGCTTGTTGATGCTGTATGGTATGACTGTGTGGTGTTTGTTTGTGCTTTGGTTTCTTATTTTGTTGTATTCCACATTTTATGTACTTCCCAAGTTGCTTGGTACTTTTT
>WNGS01163347.1:60171-75238 GCA_020271785.1 Procambarus virginalis | reverse complement strand
AGTACCCAAACGAGCCACAGACACATTAGAAAGAACTTTTCAATATCAGAGAAGTTTAGAAAATGGAATGCATTAGGCAGTGCTAACCTACTTAGTATGTTAAAATAAGCATCTTATAGCTTTGTAATTACAATTGTTACTTAACCTATTATAGGTATAGGTTAGGTAATTAGGTAATAATTGTAATTACGAAGCAATAAGATGCTTATCTTAACATACTAAGTAGGTAAGGTAAGGTCGGTGTTTTCTATGAAGCTTTTCAAGGGAAACTATTATGTTAAGTATGTCACCTATGTACATATTTAATAAGTCAATATTGACTATACGAATTTGCAAGGACGGGTTGGGCGAAACTACTGGCCCCAGGGTCAGTAGTTTCACCCTTAAGGGGAACTCTATATAAGCCATAGGTGTGTGTAAATATACGCACGTACACACGCGTATGGGGTATGCAGGAGGTATGAGCTACGAGGAGAGACTACGGGATTAAACCTCACGTCACTGGGAGACAAGAGTTAGAGGGGACATGATCACCACATACAAGATTCTCAGAGGAATTGATAGGGAAGGTAAAGACAGGCTATTTAACACAAGGGGCACACGCACTAGGGGACACAGGTGGAAATTGAATGCCCAAATGAGCCACAGAGACGTTAGAAAGATTTTTTTTAAGTGTCAGAGTATTAGACAAATGGAATGCATTAGGCAGTGATGTGGTGGAGGCTGACTCCATACACAGTTTCAAATGTAGATATGATAGAGCCCAGTAGGCTCAGGAATCTGTACACCTGTTGATTGACAGTTGAGAGGCGGGACCAAAGAGCCAGAGCTCAACCCCCGCAAGCACAGATCCGGTTAAAGTGAGCCGAGCGGACAGCACGCTGGACTTGTGATCCTGTGGTCCCGGGTTCGATCCCGGGCGCCGGTAAGAAACAATGGGCAGAGTTTCTTTCACCCTATGCCCCTGTTACCTAGCAGCAAAATAGGTACCTGGGTGTTAGTCAGCTGTCACGGGCTGCTTCTTGGGGGTGGAGGCCTGGTCGACGACCGGGCCGCGGGGACACTAAAGCCCCGAAATCATCTCAAGATAACTCAAGATATAGCACAATGAGGTGAGTACAATTAGGTGGGTGAGTATTTGTGCTTGCGGGGGTTGAGCTCTGGCTCTTTGGTACCGCCTCTCAACTGTCAATCAACAGGGGTAGGTAGGTAGGGGGGTGGAGGGGGGTGTATTCACCTAGTTGTGTTTGCGGGGGTTGGGCTTTGCTCTTTCGGCCCGCCTCTCAACTGTCAATCAACTGTTTACTACTTTTTTTCCCCACACCACACACACACACCAGGAAGGAACCCGTGACAGCTGACTAACTCCCAGGTACCTATTTACTGCTAGGTAACAGAGGTATTCAGGGTAAAAGAAACTTTGCCCATTTGATTCTGCCAGGTGCGGGAATCGAACCCGCGCCACAGAATTATGAGTTCTGCGCGCTATCCACTAGGCCCCCCGCGTGCGTGCGTGTTATACACACAGTCTTCGTGTCCCCGACCAGGGAAAGTGTGGGCTTAGGGCCCGCACAGGAATAACTCAGCCAAGAGTTAACACTGTGATACACTGTGGTCACTGTACCTCTAGCACCATACCCGCCACACACTACACTCTGGCCTACACCATACTGAAGTGTCATACACACGTGTATGCT
This sequence comes from Procambarus virginalis, assembly GCA_020271785.1. Taxonomy (NCBI): domain Eukaryota; kingdom Metazoa; phylum Arthropoda; class Malacostraca; order Decapoda; family Cambaridae; genus Procambarus; species Procambarus virginalis. The sequence continues at coordinate 73,541 of WNGS01163347.1, read as the reverse complement.
TCTGTATTATATTGTTCTGTATTATGAGGCGCTCTTAGTAAGAGATAACTGCTTGTTTGTCATCCCACGGTGATTAGGTCATTCCCCCCCCCCCTGTGTGTCGCCGTCAGTTACCAACCCAAGTGTCGCTGGTTGCTCTATGTTGTACACATATGTAAGATACTATATGTGGTGTAGTTAACATGTGTGTAAGTTTCTACAGTTGTATAATGTACGTCAATTATTGTTCTGTGTAGTCCCGTGAGGAGTGTTGTATGATGTGCTGTTGGTACTGTGAGGCGCCCCGCCCGCGGCCACCTTCACAGTGTTGGTGGTACTGTGAGACGCCCCGCCCGCGGCCACCTTCACAGTGGTGGTGGTACTGTGAGGCGCCCCGCCCGCGGCCACCTTCACAGTGGTGGTGGTACTGTGAGGCGCCCCGCCCGCGGCCACCTTCACAGTGGTGGTACTGTGAGGCGCCCCGCCCGCGGCCACCTTCACAGTGGTGGTGGTACTGTGAGGCGCCCCGCCCGCGGCCACCTTCACAGTGTTGGTGGTACTGTGAGGCGCCCCGCCCGCGGCCACCTTCACAGTGGTGGTGGTACTGTGAGGAGCCCGCCCGCGGCCACCTTCACAGTGGTGGTGGTACTGTGAGGAGCCCCGCCCGCGGCCACCTTCACAGTGGTGGTGGTACTGTGAGGCGCCCCGCCCGTGGCCACCTTCACAGTGGTGGTACTGTGAGGCGCCCCGCCCGCGGCCACCTTCACAGTGGTGGTGGTACTGTGAGGCGCCCCGCCCGCGGCCACCTTCACAGTGGTGGTACTGTGAGGCGCCCCGCCCGCGGCCACCTTCACAGTGGTGGTGGTACTGTAAGGCGCCCCGCCCGCGGCCACCTTCACAGTGGTGGTACTGTGAGGCGCCCCGCCCGCGGCCACCTTCACAGTGGTGGTACTGTGAGGCGCCCCGCCCGCGGCCACCTTCACAGTGGTGGTACTGTGAGGCGCCGCGGCCACCTTCACAGTCGTGGTGGTACTGTGAGGCATCCCGCCCGCAGCCACCTTCACAGTGGTGGTGGTACTGTGAGGCGCCCCGCCCGCGGCCACCTTCACAGTGGTGGTGGTACTGTGAGGCGTCCCGCCCGCAGCCACCTTCACAGTGGTGGTGGTACTGTGAGGCATCCCGCCCGCAGCCACCTTCACAGTGGTGGTGGTACTGTGAGGCGTCCCGCTCGCAGCCACCTTCACAGTGGTGGTGGTACTGTGAGGCATCCCGCCCGCAGCCACCTTCACAGTGGTGGTGGTACTGTGAGGCGCCCCGCCCGCGGCCACCTTCACAGTGGTGGTGGTACTGTGAGGCGCCCCGCCCGCGACCACCTTCACAGTGGTGGTGGTACTGTGAGGCGCCCCGCCCGCGGCCACCTTCACAGTGGTGGTGGTGGTACTGTGAGGCGCCCCGCCCGCGGCCACCTTCACAGTGGTGGTGGTACTGTGAGGCGCCCCGCCCGCGGCCACCTTCACAGTGGTGGTGGTACTGTGAGGCGCCCCGCCCGCGGCCACCTTCACAGTGGTGGTGGTACTGTGAGGCGCCCCGCCCGCGGCCACCTTCCCAGTGGTGGTACGTGAGACGCCCCGCCCGCGGCCACCTTCCCAGTGGTGGTACTGTGAGGCGCCCCGCCCGCGGCCACCTTCACAGTGGTGGTGGTACTGTGAGGCGCCCCGCCCGCGGCCACCTTCACAGTGGTGGTGGTACTGTANCCTTCATGCGTGCCCCTACCTCATACGGCACCCTCGCTGCCTTCATCTCGTGCCCCTACCTCATACTGGCACCCTCGCTGCCCTTCATGCGTGCCCCTACCTCATACTGGCACCCTCGCTGCCCTTCATGCGTGCCCCTACCTCATACTGGCACCCTAGCTGCCCTTCATGCGTGCTCCTACCTCATACTGGCACCCTCGCTGCCCTTCATGCGTGCCCCTACCTCATACTGGCACCCTCGCTGCCCTTCATGCGTGCCCCTACCTCATACTGGCCCCTCGCTGCCCTTCATGCGTGCCCCTACCTCATACTGCACCTCGCTGCTTTCATGCGTGCCCCTACCTCATACTGGCACCCTCGCTGCCCTTCATGCGTGCCCCTACCTCATACTGGCACCTCGCTGCCCTTCATGCGTGCCCCTACCTCATACTGGCACCCTGCGCCCTTCATGCGTGCTCCTACCTCATACTGGCACCCTCGCTGCCCTTCATGCGTGCCCCTACCTCATACTGGCACCCTCGCTGCCCTTCATGCGTGCTCCTACCTCATACTGGCACCCTAGCTGCCCTTCATGCGTGCCCCTACCTCATACTGGCACCCTCGCTGCCCTTCATGCGTGGCCCTACCTCATACTGGCACCCTCGCTGCCCTTCATGCGTGCCCCTACCTCATACTGGCAACCCTATCTGCCCTTCATGCGTGCTCCTACCTCATACTGCACCCTCGCTCCCCTTCATGCGTGCCCCTACCTCATACTGGCACCCTCGCTGCCCTTCATGCGTGCCCTACCTCATACTGGCACCCTCGCTGCTGTCCTTCATGCGTGCCCCTACCTCATACTGGCACCCTCGCTGCCCTTCATGCGTGCCCCTACCTCATACTGGCACCCTCGCTCCCCTTCATGCGTGCCCCTACCTCATACTGGCACCCTCGCTGCCGGACATGCGTGCCCCACCTCATACTGGCACCCTAGCTGCCCTTCATGCGTGCCCCTACCTCATACTGGCACCCTCGCTCCCCTTCATGCGTGCCCCTACCTCATACTGGCACCCTCGCTGCCCTTCATGCGTGCCCCTACCTCATACTGGCACCCTCGCTGCCGGACATGCGTGCCCCTACCTCATACTGGCACCCTCGCTGCCGGACATGCGTGCCCCTACCTCATACTGGCACCCTCGCTGTCCTTCATGCGTGCCCATACCTCATACTGGCACCCTCGCTGCCCTTCATGCGTGCCCCTACCTCATACTGGCACCCTAGCTGCCCTTCATGCGTGCTCCTACCTCATACTGGCACCCTAGCTGCCCTTCATGCGTGCTCCTACCTCATACTGGCACCCTAGCTGCCTTCATGCGTGCTCCTACCTCATACTGGCACCCTCGCTGTCCCTCATGCGTGCCCCTACCTCATACTGGCACCCTCGCTGTCCCTCATGCGTGCCCCTACCTCATACTGGCACCCTCGCTGTCCTTCATGCGTGCCCCTACCTCATACTGGCACCCTCGCTGCCCTTCATGCGTGCCCCTACCTCATACTGGCACCCTCGCTCCCCTTCATGCGTGCCCCTACCTCATACTGGCACCCTCGCTGTCCTTCATGCGTGCCCTACCTCATACTGGCACCCTCGCTGCCCTTCATGCGTGCCCTACCTCATACTGGCACCCTCGCTGCCGGACAAAAGCCACAGTGGCACCCAGGGTGCCATAGGCACAATCAGAGTACACAGTATCATCATCAGAGGTCCGCGGTTGTTCAACACCCTCCCAGCGAGCATAAGAAATATTGCCGGACAACTTAGGTTGTGTAGACATGTGGGTTCTGCATGCTTGCTGCTCCAAGTAACAGTCTGTTGGACCAAGTTGTCACAATCCAAGTCTGGCCTCAGCCGGCCTTGGGAAGTATAAAGCACTTCAAAGATCACGTGAATTTAAAAGATTATACATGCATAGATAATATTTTCTTTTTGTTTTTTACACAGGTGGGTACAGGAGCAGACTCCTGCTGACTCCTGCTAGCAGGCTGAGAGCTGTCCCTTCCATAGTTCTGGTAAGCCTTACCCTACTAGTTTTACACACAGGAGGGTACAGGAGCAGACGACTGCTGACTCCTGCTAGCAGGCTGAGAGCTGTCCCTTCCCATAGTTCATGGTAAGCCTTACCCTACTAGTTTTACACACAGGAGGGTACAGGAGCAGACTCCTGCTGACTCATGTTAGCAGGCTGAGAGCTGTCCCTTCCCATAGTTCATGGCAACAATCTCCAGAAACTTATTCGTCCATATAATGAAGACTTTATTAACTGAGTATGGTGAAGGGACGCCACTCACTGTGTATGGTGAAGGGACGCCACTCCCTGTGTATGGTGAAGGGACGCCACTCCCCGTGTATGGTGAAGGGACGCCACTCCGTGTATGGTGAAGGGACGCCACTCCGTGTATGGTGAAGGGACGCCACTCCGTGTATGGTGAAGGGACGCCACTCCGTGTATGGTGAAGGGACGCCACTCCCCGTGTATGGTGAAGGGACGCCACTCCCCGTGCATGGTGAAGGGACGCCACTCCCCGTGCATGGTGAAGGGACGCCACTCCCCGTGCATGGTGAAGGGACGCCACTCCCCGTGCATGGTGAAGGGACGCCACTCCCCGTGCATGGTGAAGGGACGCCACTCCCCGTGCATGGTGAAGGGACGCCACTCCCCGTGCATGGTGAAGGGACGCCACTCCCCGTGCATGGTGAAGGGACGCCACTCCCCGTGCATGGTGAAGGGACGCCACTCCCCGTGCATGGTGAAGGACGCCACTCCCGTGCATGGTGAAGGGACGCCACTCCCTGTGCATGGTGAAGGGACGCCACTCCCCGTGCATGGTGAAGGGACGCCACTCCCCGTGCATGGTGAAGGGACGCCACTCCCCGTGCATGGTGAAGGGACGCCACTCCCCGTGCATGGTGAAGGGACGCCACTCCCCGTGTATGGTGAAGGGACGCCACTCCCCGTGTATGGTGAAGGGACGCCACTCCCCGTGTATGGTGAAGGGACGCCACTCCCCGTGTATGGTGAAGGGACGCCACTCCCCGTGTATGGTGAAGGACGCCACTCCCCGTGTATGGTGAAGGGACGCCACTCCCCGTGTATGGTGAAGGGACGCCACTCCCCGTGTATGGTGAAGGGACGCCACTCCCCGTGTATGGTGAAGGGACGCCACTCCCCGTGTATGGTGAAGGGACGCCACTCCCCGTGTATGGTGAAGGGACGCCACTCCCGTGTATGGTGAAGGGACGCCACTCCCCGTGTATGGTGAAGGGACGCCACTCCCCGTGTATGGTGAAGGGACGCCACTCCCCGTGTATGGTGAAGGGACGCCACTCCCGTGTATGGTGAAGGGACGCCACTCCCTGTGTATGGTGAAGGGACGCCACTCCCCGTGTATGGTGAAGGGACGCCACTCCCTGTGTATGGTGAAGGGACGCCACTCCCCGTGTATGGTGAAGGGACGCCACTCCCTGTGTATGGTGAAGGGACGCCACTCCCCGTGTATGGTGAAGGGACGCCACTCCCCGTGTATGGTGAAGGGACGCCACTCCCCGTGTATGGTGAAGGGACGCCACTCCCAGGATGTAATAGTCAACAGTAGCAAGCAAAGTCACGTCTTCACTGTAGGGCCTCACAAAATAATCACACTGTAGTTTCAAGTAGCTGTGAAAGGCACTACGGGCTCACCATAGCCCGTGCTACTTGGAACTTGTAGTTCCAAGTAGCGAATCTTAAACAACAACAGCAGCAGCTGTGGTCCAGTTGGCTTCGTTCTCTACTCACAATCGGGGATCCTCAGTTCGATTCCCCAGCGGGACAAAAATGGTGGGGGCACGTTACCTTTCACCTCAAGCCTCTGTTCACCTAACACTAACAAGGTACCCGGGATTAAGACAACTGTTGAGGGGTTTCATCCTGAGGAAGCAACAGCAGGTCTCGCTCGGGGGACCTCGATACAAGCCTAATGAATACATACACACAGGCTTTCTGTCCCCTACAACAATATTATAAACCGGGGAGATACCAGATGCACTGAAAGCAGCAGACATTGCCCCTCTACACAAGGGAGGGAGCAAAACATTGGCAAAGAATTATAGACCAGTTGCACTAACGTCCCACATAATAAAAGTATTTGAGAGTGATCAGGAGTCAGGTCACTAGTTTCATGGAGACCAATGACCTTCACAACCCAGGCCAACATGGAGACCAATGACCTCCACAACCCAGGCCAACATGGAGACCAATGACCTCCACAACCCAGGCCAACATGGAGACCAATGACCTCCACAACCCAGGCCAACATGGAGACCAATGACCTCCACAACCCAGGCCAACATGGAGACCAATGACCTCCACAACCCAGGCCAACATGGAGACCAATGACGTCCACAACCCAGGCCAACATGGAGACCAATGACGTCCACAACCCAGGCCAACATGGAGACCAATGACCTTCACAACCCAGGCCAACATGGAGACCAATGACCTCCACAACCCAGGCCAACATGGTGACCAATGACCTCCACAACCCAGGCCAACATGGAGACCAATGACCTCCACAACCCAGGCCAACATGGAGACCAATGACCTCCACAACCCAGGCCAACATGGAGACCAATGACCTTCACAACCCAGGCCAACATGGAGACCAATGACCTCCACAACCCAGGCCAACATGGTGACCAATGACCTCCACAACCCAGGCCAACATGGAGACCAATGACCTCCACAACCCAGGCCAACATGGAGACCAATGACCTTCACAACCCAGGCCAACATGGAGACCAATGACCTCACAACCCAGGCCAACATGGAGACCAATGACCTCCACAACCCAGGCCAACATGGAGACCAATGACCTCCACAACCCAGGCCAACATGGAGACCAATGACCTTCACAACCCAGGCCAACATGGAGACCAATGACCTCCACAACCCGGGCCAACATGGAGACCAATGACCTCCACAATCCAGGCCAACATGGAGACCAATGACCTCCACAATCCAGGCCAATATGGTGACCAATGACCTCCACAACCCAGGCCAACATGGAGACCAATGACCTCCACAATCCAGGCCAACATGGATTTAGAGCGGGAAGATCATGCCTCTCACAGCTACTTGAGCACTACGACAAAATCACTGAGGCATTAGAAGAAAAACAGAATGCAGATGTGATATACACGGACTTCACAAAGGCATGCGATAAATGTGACCATGGAGTGATAGCACACAAAATGAGGTCAGTGGGAATAACCTGTACTCAAGATGCAGCTGCATGATGGCTCTCTGCTCGACTATGTAACTAGATACAAATACCTTGGTCTTCAGGTTCCACTGTACCGCAATGTTGTAGCCAGACTGGGTCGCCAGTGTAGAGAGAGGCTCCGTGCTCTCAAGGCTGTGGCAGGCTACCATCCAAGCTATGGTGCAAATGTGAGAATTGTCAAAATGATGTATTTCTTATATATTAGGTTTCTGATTGATTATGCTGCACCCATGCTTGCTCTAGTGCCTGAGAGAATGCTTGGAGGGCTGGAAAAGATGCAACACGAAGCCATGAGGATTATCCTCGGATGTCCCCGTACAACTATATTACTAAACACGAGGAAGGATCTGAATATTTCATGTGTAAGTGATCGTATCACTGAAATTAATGCTTTAATTGGTATCAAGATGTTTAGGCTAAGCCACCCTAACTCCAGCACGGAAGCCCTCCAAGCCTTCCCCCTGAAGGTCAGCGTCCCTCCAAATGGATTACTGTAACTGCCAATGTGCTCAGAATGTATAATATTCCTCACCTCTACCTAGAGAGACAACAACAACACTTTCCTGCCCCATGGGAGATCACTCCTTTCCAAATTACTGTTCCCCCTTTCCCACCCAAGAAGCTGATTAAAGAACAAGCCTTGCTTCGACAAGAAGCAAAGTACAATGTCTTAAGCCAAATTGATGCTTTAGTCAGAGAGCGCTCCCTTTCCCAGATTATTTACACTGATGGATCCTTGCATCAGTCACATGGTGCAGCGGAAGTGCAGTTGTTGTGACAGGGAGAGATGGTTCCTTCTCCCATGAGTGTGGAGCGAGACTAAGTAACTGGGCCTCCACTCTTCAAACAGAATTGGTTGCCATAATCCTTGCACTAGAGCGCGTATATGAATCCAAAGTTGACACTCTAATTGTAAGCGACTCCTTGTCATCCTTGACTGCCCTCAGCTCCCCAAGGCATAACTGTGACGTGCTTGTGTCTGAAGCTAGACACAGATATAATGAAATAATCAATGATGGAGTCAGAGTTTGTCTCCTGTGGATTCCTTCCCATATTGGTCTCCGATTGCATGATAGAACTGATGAGTTGGCCAAGACTTTTGCTCGTAAAGAGGGAATTGATTACCAACTTGGACTGCCTTTGAGCAGCCTGAGGGCAGCAATATGCCAGGAACATCAACTAAATTTCAGAGACTTGAGGCAATGTGAAATTCACACCAGTTCCTCCATCTATCATCATTCTATTATGCTTGAAGAACCGCACGTCTATGGGTCATCCAGTAATGTTAGCAGACTTCTAGATGTTACCACTGCTAGGCTTAGGCTCGGCTACAAGTACCTCTGGGAGTTTGTAACATCTGCTGATGTAGATTTGACTAAATGTAAACTCTGTCAGCAGAACTATTCGCATACTTTGCGTCATTATATAATGGAATGTGAAAATATCGCGGAATTTAGAGATAACACCATCAGAAATTTGCTAACTGTAGGTAATGCATGCACATGACTGTAAAGCTACCGCCCAGTTGGGTGGGTGTGGAACACATGACTGTAAAACTGCCGCCCAGTTGGGTGGGTGTGGAGCACATGACTGTAAAGCTACCGCCCAGTTGGGTGGGTGTGGAACACATGACTGTAAAACTGCCGCCCAGTTGGGTGGGTGTGGAGCACATGACTTAAAACTGCCGCCCAGTTGGGTGGGTGTGGAGCACATGGCTGTAAAACTGCCGCCCAGTTGGGTGGGTGTGGAGCACATGACTGTAAAGCTGCCGCCCAGTTGGGTGGGTGTGGAGCACATGGCTGTAAAACTGCCGCCCAGTTGGGTGGGTGTGGAGCACATGACTGTAAAGCTGCCGCCCAGTTGGGTGGGTGTGGAGCACATGACTGTAAAGCTGCCGCCCAGTTGGGTGGGTGTGGAGCACCTGACTGTAAAGCTGCCGCCCAGTTGGGTGGGTGTGGAGCACCTGACTGTAAAGCTGCCGCCTAGTTGGGTGGGTGTGGAGCACATGACTGTAAAGCTGCCGCCCAGTTGGGTGGGTGTGGAGCACATGACTGTAAAGCTGCCGCCCAGTTGGGTGGGTGTGGAGCACATGACTGTAAAGCTGCCACCCAGTCGGGTGGGTGTGGAGCAAGACTAGTAACTGTGTGACTCACCATAGATGTAAAGTGCCTTGTATGACTGTTGTGAGCCTCTTGTTGAATTACTTATGATACTAAAGATTATCGATGTGTATATGTATTTGTGTAAATGATTGTATATACATGTACATGAATATATATCGTTAACAATTGTGTAACAAGCTTCACAAGATTGTCACTGGCTTAGCTAAACGAACTCTGGGGGTCAGGTCTTGAACCTATTATGTCTAACTCTTTGCACCACCGACCACGGGATGGGTATGGGGTGCATAATAAAGAAATTTAATTGGGAATAACTGTTAAAGTAGGACAGTGAATACTCTGTCCTTACTAGACAGAAAGAGTTACTAGTAACAGTTACTATAACACAAAGAGTAACAGTCAACCATATAAAATCGAGCCCATGTGCAGTTAAAAGCTCTGTACCTCAGGGTACAGTCCTTGCACCGCTGCTGTTCCTTATTCTCATATTAGATATCGACAAAAATACAAGTCACAGCTTCGTATCATCCTTTGCAGATGACACAAAAATCAGTATGAAAATTACCTCTGCTGAAGACATTGACAAACTTCAAGCTGATATTAATAAAGTTTTCGATTGTGCAGCAGAAAATAACATGATGTTTAACAGCGATAAATTCCAGGTACTTAGGTACGGCAAAAATGAGAACCTTAAACATAATACAGGGTACAAAACACATTTGAATCTGCCCATAGTAGGAAAGCAGCATGTCAAGGATTTGGGAATAATGATGTCCGACGACCTAACGTTTAGGGAGCATAACCAAGCAAATACCAAGTGGGCCAGAAAAGCCAGAAAACGAAAGGCGTCAGTTAGAAAAATGATAGGATGGATTACGAAAACTTTCAAATCCAGGGATCCCATCACAATGGTTGTACTCTTCAAGTCACTTGTGTTGTCCCGTCTCGAGTACTGCTCAGTACTCACTTCCCCCTTCAGAGCAGGAGAGATTGCTGAAATAGAGGGAATACAGAGAACATATACGGCACACATAGACGAGATAAAACACCTAAATTATTGGGATCGTCTCAAAGCTCTCCAAATGTACTCACTAGAAAGAAGACGAGAGAGATACCAAATAATATACACATGGAAAATACTAGAGGGCCAGGTCCCAAATCTACACAGTAAAATAACAACATACTGGAGTGAACGATATGGAAGAAAATGCAGAATAGAACAGTGAAGAGCAGAGGTGCCATAGGCACAATCAGAGAACACTGTATAAACATCAGAGGTCCGCGGTTGTTCAACGTCCTCCCAGCGACTATAAGAAATATTGCCGGAACAACCGTGGACATCTTCAAGAGAAAACTAGATAGTTTCCCAAGGAGTGCCGGACCAACCAGACTGTGGTGGGTATGTGGGCCTGCGGGCCGCTCCAAGCAACAGCCTGGTGGACCAAACTCTCACAAGTCAAGCCTGGCCTCGGGCCGGGCTTGGGGAGTAGAACAACTCCCAGAACCCCATCAACCAGGTATAGACACGAGTGCAAATGGATACTCAGCCCTAAGACCCGCATAAGAAGTGCCTCCGTTAGGCTTATATGAACAGGTCTGCTGCAGATTCCTTTGGTCTTGGGCTCAGGTTACCCAATGGCCTTCATGAGGCCCGAGGGTGGTTGGTGTGGGTAGCCTAGGTTAGGTTATCTTATGGTTATGTGGAGACGATTTCGGGGCTTAGCGTCCCCGCGGCCCGGTCCTAGACCAGGCCTCCTTTTTGTTACACACCCAGGAAGCAGCCCATATCAGCTGTAACTCCCAGGTACCTATTAACTGCTAGGTGAACAGGGGCATCAGGGTGAGAGAATCTCTGCCCATTTGTTTCCGGGGATCGAACCCGGAACCTCAGGACTAGCCTTGAGGTAGTGTAAGGGTAGCCGTAAAGTGTTTGGTGGTGTGGGGGAGTTAATGGTTGGTGAGAGAGAGAGTTGTGATGGCTGGCATTACCCAGGGTGGACTGGTGGTGGTGGTGGTAGGTAGTAATAATGTGTGGACAGGGTTAGGGGGATGGTAATGGGTAGACCTACTGTCCTCATGTCCCACTGTCAGTGACAGCAGCTCTACCAGGCTGACCCAGTGTCCACCAGACCAAGGACGGGCCCTCCACAACAATCACACCACAATAGTTAACTCGCGAGTACCTATTTTGCTGTTAAGTGAGCGAAGGTAATGCTCCACCTCGGGATCATGGGTAGAGGGAAGGGTGGTGGTGGTGGTGCAGCCCGTCCTCCAAACAAAAACCATTCCATCCACCCGCCAAACCCCCTGTTTATGAATGAAAATCGCTTTACACACGACTCAACTGATGACGTCCGAACACTTCCGAACCAAGTCCTTCACTGACGACTTTCGTTCGAACCACAAGGCTGTAAATGCTTCACCCACGTAATATAAATAATCGCCAACAGAACCTGAACACCTAACTTAACCAATGTTTTAACATGCACAATATACTTATATAACATTAATGTACATTTGAGAAAATTTCCGTTGTGATTGAACAGCATTTACAAATTTATGAATGCGCCTGTGGGGTCGACCGCTGGATGGAATGGACTTGAGTCGAGGACGGGTTGGGTGGTGGCGGAGGCGGCGGCGAGGTTGGGCATATTTCAACACGTATAAGGTCAACACCCTCACACACTACCTTACTCACCACACAGCACACACACTTCAGCACTCAACACAGCCAAGAATTAGTCAACTTTCTGTATACATACACAGAGACGCGGGGGTGTATGTATACAGAACACCCCCCCCCCCTCCCCACAGCCACACACCTCTGGCTGTGTGTGGGGGGGGGGGAGGTGTATGACAAGCCCAGGTGGGACAATAGGTGGATAGGTAGAGGCCGGAGGCCGGGGCCCGGGGCTGGTCTGGGGTGACTGGCGGACAATTAGGCTACAACAGGACACAGGAGGAGCCGGTGTGAAAATGGAGAAGTTATGGGTCATATTATCCTTGGTTACCTCCAGACTGCTGAGTGGGTGCAGGTATTGAGATGCCGATCAGGTAGGCTGTAGTTGTGAAGCCTCACACGCCGCCACCTTGGGAAGGCTTCTGACTGCCCGCAACACAGCCGTGGTAGAATGTAAATAAGAGCAGTAGCCTAGCATGGTCTGGAAGACCTTTCCTGGCGGAGCTCAGCTGGCTCACCACGTGGGTCGTGTGTTTGTCCCTGAACTGTGGTGCTCTCTCTACACCTCGGGTGCTGGCTGGTGCCACCATAGTCATGAGGTGTAGTCTCATGCCCCCCCCCCCCAGTCTTGTCCACTCATACACCACAGCTGACCTTCTCCCTCCCCAACATGGAGGATTCACCACACATGTGGGTGATCTACATGTGAATTAACTCGTAGAAGTCACAATGTGACATTTTATGGCTCATGGATAGTGTTCTTGTCTAATTGGTTATGCCTCCAAGTATAGCAACAGCCTGTTGGACCAAACTCTCACAGGTCAAGCCTGGCCCCCGAGTCATAAATACTCATACTCCGGCTAAGTAAAACAAACAAGAGTGAGTCAGCCAGAGGCTTAGGGTCCGCGCACTAATATCCCTGTAAAAAAAACCAAGCCAAGCGTGGCCCGGGGCCGGGCTTGGGGGAGTGGAAGAGCTCCCAGAACCCCAGCCAGGTACACTCCAGGTATACGACATCCCTATTATTCCCTCAAACTTTTATTTGATCTTTGTCTTAGTTTAGTTATGATGTCTGCACACTAGCCTGCACACTAGCCTGCACACTAGCCTGCACACCAACCTCCACACTAGCCTGCACACTAGCCTGCACACTAGCCTGCACACTAGCCTGCACACCAACCTGCACACTAGCCTGCACACTAGCCTCCACACTAGCCTCCACACTAGCCTCCACACTTGCCTCCACACTTGCCTCCACACTTGCCTCCACACTTGCCTCCACACTTGCCTCCACACTGCCTCCACACTTGCCTCCACACTTGCCTCCACACTTGCCTCCACACTTGCCTCCACACTTGCCTCCACACTTGCCTCCACACTTGCCTCCACACTAAGGCCAAGACCGTCAGTAGTTTCAAAGCGTTATATGACAGAGTGCTGGGAAGACGGGACACCACGAGCTAAGCTCTTATCCTGTAACTACATTTAGGTAATTACACTTAGGTAATTACTAGCTGGAACCCTGGAACACCTTAGGGG
>WNGS01163347.1:25936-48820 GCA_020271785.1 Procambarus virginalis | reverse complement strand
TAGCGCTGCCCAATACTGTCACTATGGCGCGGTGTGTCCACTCACAGGATGAGTGGCGCTGCCCAATACCTGTCACTATGGCGGTGTGTCCACTCACAGGATTGGCGCTGCCCAATACTGTCACTATGGTGGTGTGTCCACTCACAAGATGAGTGGCGCTGCCCAATACTGTCACTATGGCGGTGTGTCCACTCACAGGATGAGTGGCGCTGCCCAATACTGTCACTATGGCGGTGTGTCCACTCACAGGATGAGTGGCGCTGCCCAATACTGTCACTATGGCGGTGTGTCCACTCACAGGATGAGTGGCGCTGCCCAATACTGTCACTATGGCGGTGTGTCCACTCACAGGATGAGTGGCGCTGCCCAATACTGTCACTATGGCGGTGTGTCCACTCACAGGATGAGTGGCGCTGCCCAATACTGTCACTATGGCGGTGTGTCCACTCACAGGATGAGTGGCGCTGCCCAATACTGTCACTATGGCGGTGTGTCCACTCACAGGATGAGTGGCGCTGCCCAATACTGTCACTATGGCGGTGTGTCCACTCACAGGATGAGTGACGCTGCCCAATACTGTCACTATGGCGGTGTGTCCACTCACAGGATGAGTGGCGCTGCCCAATACTGTCACTATGGCGGTGTGTCCACTCACAGGATGAGTGGCGCTGCCCAATACTGTCACTATGGCGGTGTGTCCACTCACAGGATGAGTGGCGCTGCCCAATACTGTCACTATGGCGGTGTGTCCACTCACAGGATGAGTGGCGCTGCCCAATACTGTCACTATGGCGGTGTGTCCACTCACAGGATGAGTGGCGCTGCCCAATACTGTCACTATGGCGGTGTGTCCACTCACAGGATGAGTGGCGCTGCCCAATACTGTCACTATGGCGGTGTGTCCACTCACAGGATGAGTGGCGCTGCCCAATACTGTCACTATGGCGGTGTGTCCACTCACAGGATGAGTGGCGCTGCCCAATACTGTCACTATGGCGGTGTGTCCACTCACAGGATGAGTGGCGCTGCCCAATACTGTCACTATGGCGGTGTGTCCACTCACAGGATGAGTGGCGCTGCCCAATACTGTCACTATGGCGGTGTGTCCACTCACAGGATGAGTGGCGCTGCCCAATACTGTCACTATGGCGGTGTGTCCACTCACAGGATGAGTGGCGCTGCCCAATACTGTCACTATGGCGGTGTGTCCACTCACAGGATGAGTGGCGCTGCCCAATACTGTCACTATGGCGGTGTGTCCACTCACAGGATGAGTGGCGCTGCCCAATACTGTCACTATGGCGGTGTGTCCACTCACAGGATGAGTGGCGCTGCCCAATACTGTCACTATGGCGGTGTGTCCACTCACAGGATGAGTGGCGCTGCCCAATACTGTCACTATGGCGGTGTGTCCACTCACAAGATGAGTGGCGCTGCCCAATACTGTCACTATGGCGGTGTGTCCACTCACAGGATGAGTGGCGCTGCCCAATACTGTCACTATGGCGGTGTGTCCACTCACAGGATGAGTGGCGCTGCCCAATACTGTCACTATGGCGGTGTGTCCACTCACAGGATGAGTGGCGCTGCCCAATACTGTCACTATGGCGGTGTGTCCACTCACAGGATGAGTGGCGCTGCCCAATACTGTCACTATGGCGGTGTGTCCACTCACAGGATGAGTGGCGCTGCCCAATACTGTCACTATGGCGGTGTGTCCACTCACAGGATGAGTGGCGCTGCCCAATACTGTCACTATGGCGGTGTGTCCACTCACAGGATGAGTGGCGCTGCCCAATACTGTCACTATGGCGGTGTGTCCACTCACAGGATGAGTGGCGCTGCCCAATACTGTCACTATGGCGGTGTGTCCACTCACAGGATGAGTGGCGCTGCCCAATACTGTCACTATGGCGGTGTGTCCACTCACAGGATGAGTGGCGCTGCCCAATACTGTCACTATGGCGGTGTGTCCACTCACAGGATGAGTGGCGCTGCCCAATACTGTCACTATGGCGGTGTGTCCACTCACAGGATGAGTGGCGCTGCCCAATACTGTCACTATGGCGGTGTGTCCACTCACAGGATGAGTGGCGCTGCCCAATACTGTCACTATGGCGGTGTGTCCACTCACAGGATGAGTGGCGCTGCCCAATACTGTCACTATGGCGGTGTGTCCACTCACAGGATGAGTGGCGCTGCCCAATACTGTCACTATGGCGGTGTGTCCACTCACAGGATGAGTGGCGCTGCCCAATACTGTCACTATGGCGGTGTGTCCACTCACAGGATGAGTGGCGCTGCCCAATACTGTCACTATGGCGGTGTGTCCACTCACAGGATGAGTGGCGCTGCCCAATACTGTCACTATGGCGGTGTGTCCACTCACAGGATGAGTGGCGCTGCCCAATACTGTCACTATGGCGGTGTGTCCACTCACAGGATGAGTGGCGCTGCCCAATACTGTCACTATGGCGGTGTGTCCACTCACAAGATGAGTGGCGCTGCCCAATACTGTCACTATGGCGGTGTGTCCACTCACAGGATGAGTGGCGCTGCCCAATACTGTCACTATGGCGGTGTGTCCACTCACAGGATGAGTGGCGCTGCCCAATACTGTCACTATGGCGGTGTGTCCACTCACAGGATGAGTGGCGCTGCCCAATACTGTCACTATGGCGGTGTGTCCACTCACAGGATGAGTGGCGCTGCCCAATACTGTCACTATGGCGGTGTGTCCACTCACAGGATGAGTGGCGCTGCCCAATACTGTCACTATGGCGGTGTGTCCACTCACAGGATGAGTGGCGCTGCCCAATACTGTCACTATGGCGGTGTGTTCACTCACAAGATGAGTGACGCTGCCCAATACTGTCACTATGGCGGTGTGTTCACTCACAGGATGAGTGGCGCTGCCCAATACTGTCACTATGGCGGTGTGTCCACTCACAGGATGAGTGGCGCTGCCCAATACTGTCACTATGGTGGTGTGTCCACTCACAGGATGAGTGACGCTGCCCAATACTGTCACTATGGCGGTGTGAATGAACAAGGGTGAATAGTTCATTAGTTCATCCTGCGAGAGGCAGGCAGCAAGCACTCTGCGAGAGTGAGGCAGGCAGCAAGCACCACAGTGAGTGAGGCAGGCAGCAAGCACCACAGTGAGTGAGGCAGGCAGCAAGCACCACAGTGAGTGAGGCAGGCAGCAAGCACCACAGCGAGAGTGAGGCAGGCAGCAAGCACCACAGCGAGAGTGAGGCAGGCAGCAAGCACCACTGCGAGAGTGAGGCAGGCAGCAAGCACCACTGCGAGAGTGAGGCAGGCAGCAAGCACCACTGCGAGAGTGAGGCAGGCAGCAAGCACCACTGCGAGAGTGAGGCAGGCAGCAAGCACCACTGCGAGAGTGAGGCAGGCAGCAAGCACCACTGCGAGAGTGAGGCAGGCAGCAAGCACCACTGCGAGAGTGAGGCAGGCAGCAAGCACCACAGTGAGTGAGGCAGGCAGCAAGCACCACTGCTAGAGTGAGGCAGGCAGCAAGCACCACAGTGAGTGAGGCAGGCAGCAAGCACCACTGCTAGAGTGAGGCAGGCAGCAAGCACCACAGTGAGTGAGGCAGGCAGCAAGCACCACTGCTAGAGTGAGGCAGGCAGCAAGCACCACAGTGAGTGAGGCAGGCAGCAAGCACCACAGTGAGTGAGGCAGGCAGCAAGCACCACAGTGAGTGAGGCAGGCAGCAAGCACCACTGCCAGAGTGAGGCAGGCAGCAAGCACCACTGCGAGAGTGAGGCAGGCAGCAAGCACCACTGCTAGAGTGAGGCAGGCAGCAAGCACCACAGTGAGTGAGGCAGGCAGCAAGCACCACAGTGAGTGAGGCAGGCAGCAAGCACCACAGTGAGTGAGGCAGGCAGCAAGCACCACAGTGAGTGAGGCAGGCAGCAAGCACCACAGTGAGTGAGGCAGGCAGCAAGCACCACAGTGAGTGAGGCAGGCAGCAAGCACCACTGCGAGAGTGAGGCAGGCAGCAAGCACCACTGCGAGAGTGAGGCAGGCAGCAAGCACCACAGTGAGTGAGGCAGGCAGCAAGCACCACTGCGAGAGTGAGGCAGGCAGCAAGCACCACTGCGAGAGTGAGGCAGGCAGCAAGCACCACAGTGAGTGAGGCAGGCAGCAAGCACCACAGTGAGTGAGGCAGGCAGCAAGCACCACAGTGAGTGAGGCAGGCAGCAAGCACCACAGTGAGTGAGGCAGGCAGCAAGCACCACAGTGAGTGAGGCAGGCAGCAAGCACCACAGTGAGTGAGGCAGGCAGCAAGCACCACTGCGAGAGTGAGGCAGGCAGCAAGCACCACAGTGAGTGAGGCAGGCAGCAAGCACCACTGCGAGAGTGAGGCAGGCAGCAAGCACCACTGCGAGAGTGAGGCAGGCAGCAAGCACCACTGCGAGAGTGAGGCAGGCAGCAAGCACCACTGCGAGAGTGAGGCAGGCAGCAAGCACCACAGCGAGTGAGGCAGGCAGCAAGCACCACAGCGAGAGTGAGGCAGGCAGCAAGCACCACAGCGAGAGTGAGGCAGGCAGCAAGCACCACAGCGAGAGTGAGGCAGGCAGCAAGCACCACAGCGAGAGTGAGGCAGGCAGCAAGCACCACTGCGAGTGAGGCAGGCAGCAAGCACCACTGCGAGTGAGGCAGGCAGCAAGCACCACTGCGAGTGAGGCAGGCAGCAAGCACCACTGCGAGTGAGGCAGGCAGCAAGCACCACTGCGAGTGAGGCAGGCAGCAAGCACCACAGTGAGTGAGGCAGGCAGCAAGCACCAGAGTGAGAGTGAGGCAGGCAGCAAGCACCAGAGTGAGAGTGAGGCAGGCAGCAAGCACCAGAGTGAGAGTGAGGCAGGCAGCAAGCACCACAGTGAGGCAGGCAGCAAGCACCACAGTGAGGCAGGCAGCAAGCACCACAGTGAGGCAGGCAGCAAGCACCACAGTGAGGCAGGCAGCAAGCACCACAGTGAGGCAGGCAGCAAGCACCACAGTGAGGCAGGTAGCAAGCACCACAGTGAGGCAGGCAGCAAGCACCAGAGTGAGAGTGAGGCAGGCAGCAAGCACCAGAGTGAGAGTGAGGCAGGCAGCAAGCACCAGAGTGAGAGTGAGGCAGGCAGCAAGCACCAGAGTGAGAGTGAGGCAGGCAGCAAGCACCAGAGTGAGAGTGAGGCAGGCAGCAAGCACCAGAGTGAGAGTGAGGCAGGCAGCAAGCACCAGAGTGAGAGTGAGGCAGGCAGCAAGCACCACAGTGAGGCAGGCAGCAAGCACCAGTGAGGCAGGCAGCAAGCACCACAGTGAGGCAGGCAGCAAGCACCACAGTGAGGCAGGCAGCAAGCACCACAGTGAGGCAGGCAGCAAGCACCACAGTGAGGCAGGCAGCAAGCACCACAGTGAGGCAGGCAGCAAGCACCACAGTGAGGCAGGCAGCAAGCACCAGTGAGGCAGGCAGCAAGCACCACAGTGAGGCAGGCAGCAAGCACCACAGTGAGGCAGGCAGCAAGCACCACAGTGAGGCAGGCAGCAAGCACCACAGTGAGGCAGGCAGCAAGCACCACAGTGAGGCAGGCAGCAAGCACCACAGTGAGGCAGGCAGCAAGCACCACAGTAAGGCAGGCAGCAAGCACCACAGTAAGGCAGGCAGCAAGCACCACAGTGAGGCAGGCAGCAAGCAACACAGTGAGGCAGGCAGCAAGCACCACAGTGAGGCAGGCAGCAAGCACCACAGTGAGGCAGGCAGCAAGCACCACAGTGAGGCAGGCAGCAAGCACCACAGTGAGGCAGGCAGCAAGCACCACAGTGAGAGTGATGCAGGCAGCAAGCACCAGAGTGAGAGTGAGGCAGGCAGCAAGCACCACAGTGAGGCAGGCAGCAAGCACCACAGTGAGGCAGGCAGCAAGCACCACAGTGAGGCAGGCAGCAAGCACCACAGTGAGGCAGGCAGCAAGCACCACAGTGAGGCAGGCAGCAAGCACCACAGTGAGGCAGGCAGCAAGCACCACGGTGAGGCAGGCAGCAAGCACCACAGTGAGGCAGGCAGCAAGCACCACGGTGAGGCAGGCAGCAAGCACCACGGTGAGGCAGGCAGCAAGCACCACAGTGAGGCAGGCAGCAAGCACCACAGTGAGGCAGGCAGCAAGCACCACAGTGAGGCAGGCAGCAAGCACCACAGTGAGGCAGGCAGCAAGCACCACAGTGAGGCAGGCAGCAAGCACCACAGTGAGGCAGGCAGCAAGCACCACAGTGAGGCAGGCAGCAAGCACCACAGTGAGGCAGGCAGCAAGCACCACAGTGAGGCAGGCAGCAAGCACCACAGTGAGGCAGGCAGCAAGCACCAGAGTGAGAGTGAGGCAGGCAGCAAGCACCAGAGTGAGAGTGAGGCAGGCAGCAAGCACCACAGTGAGGCAGGCAGCAAGCACCACAGTGAGGCAGGCAGCAAGCACCACAGTGAGGCAGGCAGCAAGCACCACAGTGAGGCAGGCAGCAAGCACCACAGTTAGGCAGGCAGCAAGCACCACAGTGAGGCAGGCAGCAAGCACCAGAGTGAGAGTGAGGCAGGCAGCAAGCACCAGAGTGAGAGTGAGGCAGGCAGGAAGCACCAGAGTGAGGCAGGCAGCAAGCACCAGTGAAGCAGGCAGCAAGCACCACAGTGAAGCAGGCAGCAAGCACCACAGTGAGGCAGGCAGCAAGCACCACAGTGAGGCAGGCAGCAAGCACCACTGGGAGCAGGAAGCAGACAGCAGGGCAGGTAGAGGGCGCCAAGGTGACAGCCACCCTAGGGGCCCGCCCGCCTCACCCAGTAATTGAAGGCTGTAGAGTAACGTTTGTGAAGCAGTTTACACTGAGGTATTCCCCCAGACGTCCAGGGCTCGACCTTGGACCATTACGCCACCACACTCTTGACGCAACACGCGCCACTCCCCCTCCACCCCGCCTACCATATTACACCATAATACTTCATGCGTGCTCATACTGGCACCCTCGCTGCCCTTCATGCGTGCCCCTACCTCATACTGGCACCCTAGCTGCCCTTCATGCGTGCCCCTACCTCATACTGGCACCCTCGCTCCCCTTCATGCGTGCTCCTACCTCATACTGGCACCCTCGCTCCCCTTCATGCGTGCTCCTACCTCATACTGGCACCCTCGCTGCCCTTCATGCGTGCCCCTACCTCATACTGGCACCCTCGCTGTCCTTCATGCGTGCCCCTACCTCATACTGGCACCCTCGCTCCCCTTCATGCGTGCCCCTACCTCATACTGGCACCCTCGCTGTCCTTCATGCGTGCCCCTACCTCATACTGGCACCCTCGCTCCCCTTCATGCGTGCCCCTACCTCATACTGGCACCCTCGCTGTCCTTCATGCGTGCTCCTACCTCATACTGGCACCCTCGCTGCCCTTCATGCGTGCCCCTACCTCATACTGGCACCCTCGCTGTCCTTCATGCGTGCTCCTACCTCATACTGGCACCCTCGCTGCCCTTCATGCGTGCCCCTACCTCATACTGGCACCCTCGCTGCCCTTCATGCGTGCTCCTACCTCATACTGGCACCCTCGCTGCCCTTCATGCGTGCCCCTACCTCATACTGGCACCCTCGCTGTCCTTCATGCGTGCTCCTACCTCATACTGGCACCCTCGCTGCCCTTCATGCGTGCTCCTACCTCATACTGGCACCCTCGCTGCCCTTCATGCGTGCCCCTACCTCATACTGGCACCCTCGCTGCCCTTCATGCGTGCTCCTACCTCATACTGGCACCCTCGCTGCCCTTCATGCGTGCTCCTACCTCATACTGGCACCCTCGCTGCCCTTCATGCGTGCTCCTACCTCATACTGGCACCCTCGCTGCCCTTCATGCGTGCGCCTACCTCATACTGGCACCCTCGCTGCCCTTCATGCGTGCCCCTACCTCATACTGGCACCCTCGCTGCCCTTCATGCGTGCCCCTACCTCATACTGGCACCCTCGCTGCCCTTCATGCGTGCCCCTGCCTCATACTGGCACCCTCGCTGCCGGACAAAAGCCACAGTGGCACCCAGGGTGCCATAGGCACAATCAGAGTACACAGTATAATCATCAGAGGTCCCCGGTTGTTCAACACCCTCCCAGCGAGCATAAGAAATATTGCCGGACAACTTAGATTGTGTAGACATGTGGGTTCTGCATGCTTGCTGCTCCAAGTAACAGTCTGTTGGACCAAGTTATCACAATCCAAGTCTGGCCTCAGCCCGGCCTTGGAAAGTATAAAGCACTTCAAAGATCACGTGAATTTAAAGAGATTATACATGCATGGATAATATTTTGTTTTTGTTTTTACACAGGAGGGTACAGGAGCAGACGACTGCTGACTCCTGCTAGCAGGCTGAGAGCTGTTCCTTCCCATAGTTCAGGGTAAGCCTTACCCTACTAGTTTTACACACAGGAGGGTACAGGAGCAGACTCCTGCTGACTCCTGCTAGCAGGCTGAGAGCTGTCCCTTCCCATAGTTCATGGTAAGCCTTACCCTACTAGTTTTACACACAGGAGGGTACAGGAGCAGACGACTGCTGACTCCTGCTAGCAGGCTGAGAGCTGTCCCTTCCCATAGTTCATGGTAAGCCTTACCCTACTAGTTTTACACACAGGAGGGTACAGGAGCAGACGACTGCTGACTCCTGTTAGCAGGCTGAGAGCTGTCCCTTCCCATAGTTCATGGTAAGCCTTACCCTACTAGTTTTACACACAGGTGGGTACAGGAGCAGACGACTGCTGACTCCTGTTAGCAGGCTGAGAGCTTTCCCTTCCCATAGTTCATAGCAACAATCTCCAGAAACTTTATTCTTCCCATATAATTAAGAGACTTTATTAACCGAGTATGGTGAAGGGACGCCACTCACTGTGTATGGTGAAGGGACGCCACTCCCTGTGTATGTGAAGGGACGCTACTCCGTGTATGGTGAAGGGACGCTACTCCCCGTGTATGGTGAAGGGACGCTACTCCCCGTGTATGGTGAAGGGACGCTACTCCCCGTGTATGGTGAGGGATGCCACTCCCCGTGTATGGTGAAGGGACGCTACTCCCCGTGTATGGTGAAGGGACGCCACTCCCCGTGTATGGTGAAGGGACGCCACTCCCCGTGTATGGTGAAGGGACGCTACTCCGTGTATGGTGAAGGGACGCCACTCCCCGTGTATGGTGAAGGGACGCTACTCCCCGTGTATGGTGAAGGGACGCTACTCCCCGTGTATGGTGAAGGGACGCCACTCCCTGTGTATGGTGAAGGGACGCCACTCCCCGTGTATGGTGAAGGGACGCTACTCCCCGTGTATGGTGAAGGGACGCTACTCCGTGTATGGTGAAGGGACGCTACTCCCCGTGTATGGTGAAGGGACGCTACTCCCCGTGTATGGTGAAGGGACGCCACTCCCTGTGTATGGTGAAGGGACGCCACTCCCCGTGTATGGTGAAGGGACGCTACTCCCTGTGTATGGTGAAGGGACGCCACTCCCTGTGTATGGTGAAGGGACGCCACTCCCTGTGTATGGTGAAGGGACGCTACTCCCTGTGTATGGTGAAGGGACGCCACTCCCCGTGTATGGTGAAGGGACGCCACTCCCCGTGTATGGTGAAGGGACGCCACTCCCCGTGTATGGTGAAGGGACGCCACTCCCCGTGTATGGTGAAGGGACGCCACTCCGTGTATGGTGAAGGGACGCTACTCCCTGTGTATGGTGAAGGGACGCTACTCCCTGTGTATGGTGAAGGGACGCCACTCCGTGTATGGTGAAGGGACGCCACTCCGTGTATGGTGAAGGGACGCCACTCCGTGTATGGTGAAGGGACGCCACTCCGTGTATGGTGAAGGGACGCCACTCCGTGTATGGTGAAGGGACGCCACTCCGTGTATGGTGAAGGGACGNTTCAACACAGCCATCCAGTCATTAACAATAATTCACCAATGTCTATGCTGGACTCCGCACAGAGCATTGGAACTCAGCAACTTGTATAGAGAAATAGAACCCTGATATAATACTCATTATAGCCATGGAAAAAAAGAGTAGTGAGAGATCAAGATCTTCAATTACAAAATTTACCAGTTCAACAGAGCTACAAGCCAACGATGGAGCGGCAATTGCCGTAAAAAGAAATATTCCACACAAAATTCTAGATAACTTTCAGGGAAAACTTCCTGGCAACTGAACTCCAAACTACGAAAGGTATAAACTTCATAGGAACATGCTACCAACCACCAAGACGTCCTTACCTTCCCCTTGCCGACATGATGAAACTTACCAGAATGAACAGACCTGCCTACTTTCTGGGTGATCTGAACGCCAAGCACAGAACACTGGGACATGGAAGGAACAACCAAGCAGGAGAAGCCATCCACAATATGATAAGGAACGGAAATCTAACCCACCTGGGCCCAGACTTCCCAACCTACGTCAGACAAGGACACAGTGGTAAACCAGACATAATACTGTCAAACAACCACCCTTCCTAAACACCCGCATAGTAAGGGCCCTGTGAGCACCAGCGACCACCTACCAATAATAATGACGCTATCACTAACCCACATTCAGAAACCCTCACCACCAAGACTTCAATACACTAAAACTGACTGGGAAGCGTTCAAAAGCAGTGCGCAGGAAATCAGTGTCACAGATTTTAATGGAGAGGAAACATCATGCATAAACGCTGAGTTAAATACATGGATTAGCACCATAGGAAAATGCATGATTGATCACATCCCCGTAGCTCACCATATAACGCTCCCACACCCCCCAGCCACTGAGGCGCTCAGGACACTGCAAACCAGATATAACAACCTTCTACAACTCATAACACAACACGGGTGGACGGATGAGCGCAAAAGACTACAAAGGGAACTACAAGATGAGCTGCAAGATCTATACAAAACAAAGTACACCAAACAATGGGATGACCTAATAAGTAAAATCCAAGTCGACTACAGAAACCCAGGAAAGTTCTGGAAAAAAGTAAAGACCCTGATGGGAAGCTCTTCTGAGGAAACACCCTACATCATAGACGCCTCAGGAAATAAACTCTATGAGGAGAGAGAACAAGAACAGGAATTCAGGAAGTTCTGGGAAAAAATATTCAGATAAACCCGGAAGAAAATTTAAATTTTTGCCCAATTAATAAAGGGAAATTACAACTCAGGTCGATAACAGATCTGCAGCACTACTCCCGACGCAAACAATAGACCTTAACAACATACGCGATGACTGCCACCTTATGAAACACATAACCATTGCAGAGGTCCATAAAACAATTATGGGTTTCAAGAACAAGGCGCCGGCAACAGCAAATAAATAAGATGGTATTATCCAACCTACCAGTGATTGCACTCCATCAATACACATGTATCATAAATGCAGCTCTTGCATCTGGACTATTCCTCACATACTTCAAGAATGCCACAATAAGATTAATCCCCAAGCCAAGTAAACCACCAACCCAACTGAAAACTATAGGCCAATTTCCCTCCTCGAAGTACCAGTAAAATATTCGAAAAAAATATCAGATACTTGTGAAGTACATGGAGGAGGAAGGGAAGTATACACCAGGCAGCATGGGTTTAGACACCGCAGAGGGGCCCATACAGCTATAGCCCTGATCTACCAGCATATAGCAGAGGGGCCCATACAGCTATAGACCTTGATCTACCAGCATATAGCAGAGGGGCCCATACAGCTATAGCCCTGATCTACCAGCATATAGCAGAGGGCCCATACAGCTATAGCCCTGATCTACCAGCATATACCAGAGGGGCCCATACAGCTATAGCCCTGATCTACCAGCATATAGCAGAGGGGCCCATACAGCTATAGCCCTGATCTACCAGCATAGCAGAGGGGCCCATACAGCTATAGCCCTGATCTACCAGCATATAGCAGAGGGGCCCATACAGCTATAGCCCTGATCTACCAGCATATAGCAGAGGGGCCCATACAGCTATAGCCCTGATCTACCAGCATATAGCCAACGCAGTGTCGAAAAAAGATCAGTGTAATATAGTGCTTAGAGACGTTTCGAAAGCCTTCGACAAAGTGTGGCACACAAGGCCTAAAATATAAGATATCTGAACTAGGACTAGGAGAGATTTACTGCTACCCTCTGCAGCTTTATAGACAACAGAACTGCTAGGCTTAATATCGGTAGCTACTTGGGTGACGTAATAGAACTGAAAAGTGGAGTACCACAAGGAAGCTGCCTCTGCCCCACTCTATTCAACATATATACAGCTGACCTACCCCAACCCCAACATGGAGAATACATCACATACACTGACGATGTCACCCAAATAATATGCCAACCGGACCATCAAAGCCGCTACTAGCCGACAAGACCAAGGCAGCAAGTGAACTCATAACTTTGAGAAGCAATGGAAAATTAGCACCAACAAACAAAAGTTTCAGATAATACACATTGCGAAAAGAAACCCGGACCCCATCGCCCTTGACAACCATCCGATCCAATATGCGGAGGTCGGCAGAATACTGGGACTTATGATAAATAGAACAGGGATACAAATTCATGTAAGGGACCGACTAAACAAAGCCAAAGTAGCATTAGGAAAATTGAGGAGATTCCGAAGCCTCAGTACTAACATTCAGATCCACTTATATAAGGCTCTAGTTCGGTCGCATCTAGAGTATCCCCCAGTACCACTACAGCACCAAGCCATCAGGGTGTGGAACACCATCGAAATGTTAGAGGACCCAATGTTAGAAAGATTGCTCCAAGATGAGACGCCCCGCTTCCACACCTGGTGGCCCAAGATGAGACGCCCCGCTCCCACAGTTGGTGGCCCAAGATGAGACGCCCCGCTCCCACAGCTGGTGGCCCAAGATGAGACGCCCCGCTCCCACAGCTGGTGGCCCAAGATGAGACGCCCCACTCCCACAGCTGGTGGCCCAAGATGAGACGCCCCGCTCCCACAGTTGGTGGCCCAAGATGAGACGCCCCGCTCCCACAGCTGGTGGCCCAAGATGAGACGCCCCGCTCCCACAGCTGGTGGCCCAAGATGAGACGCCCCACTCCCACAGTTGGTGGCCCAAGATGTGACGCCCCACTCCCACAGCTAGTGGCCCAAGATGAGACGCCCCACTCCCACAGCTGGTGGCCCAAGATGAGACGCCCCGCTCCCACAGCTGGTGGCCCAAGATGAGACGCCCCACTCCTACAGCTGGTGGCCCAAGATGAGACGCCCCACTCCCACAGCTGGTGGCCCAGATGAGACGCCCCACTCCCACAGCTGGTGGCCCAAGATGAGACGCCTCGCTCCCACAGCTGGTGGCCCAAGATGAGACGCCCCACTCCTACAGCTGGTGGCCCAAGATGAGACGCCCCACTCCCACAGCTGGTGGCCCAAGATGAGACGCCCCACTCCCACAGCTGGTGGCCCAAGATGAGACGCCCCACTCCCACAGCTGGTGGCCCAAGATGAGACGCCCCACTCCCACAGCTGGTGGCCGAAGATGAGACGCCCCACTCCCACAGCTGGTGGCCCAAGATGAGACGCCCCACTCCCACAGCTGGTGGCCCAAGATGAGACGCCCCACTCCCACAGCTGGTGGCCCAAGATGAGACGCCCCGCTCCCACAGCTGGTGGCCCAAGATGAGACGCCCCACTCCCACAGCTGGTGGCCCAAGATGAGACGCCCCACTCCCACAGCTGGTGGCCCAAGATGAGACGCCCCGCTCCCACAGCTGGTGGCCCAAGATGAGACGCCCCACTCCCACAGCTGGTGGCCCAAGATGAGACGCCCCACTCCCACAGCTGGTGGCCCAAGATGAGACGCCCCACTCCTACAGCTGGTGGCCCAAGATGAGACGCCCCACTCCCACAGCTGGTGGCCCAAGATGAGACGCCCCGCTCCCACAGCTGGTGGCCCAAGATGAGACGCCCCGCTCCCACAGCTGGTGGCCCAAGATGAGACGCCCCACTCCCACAGCTGGTGGCCCAAGATGAGACGCCCCACTCCCACAGCTGGTGGCCCAAGATGAGACGCCCCGCTCCCACAGCTGGTGGCCCAAGATGAGACGCCCCACTCCCACAGTTGGTGGCCCAAGATGAGACGCCCCGCTCCCACAGCTGGTGGCCCAAGAGCCTCGATTCACTAGCTGATAACCCCGCCCCACAGTATATAATTCCCAGATGATATACTAACCAGATATCCTTCCCCCATAACTGAAAAATTGAGTATGTATATGTGTATAGTTATGTATATGCATATGTATATGGGTATATACACGTATGTACGTGTGTTTATGTGTATATGTATATATGTGTATGCATATATGTAGGCATATACAGTATGTGTATTTATATGGGTATATAATATGTATGTGTGTGAATATATGTATGTATATATGTGCATGTATGAGCAACTCGATAAATAATAATATGTATGAACAATTCGACAAATAATAATAATAAAAAAAGAGCCTTAAACAGAACAACATGTGTGGAAGCATCGGAGTGTGTATATATGAATGCTACACAGTATTCATGTATAGACATCCATATATGGTGAAACACATGTGAAGAACCTCTCACACACTCAAAGCTCCCTGACAAGAGGGAGCCAGCTTAGCTTAGCTGCCAACACCCACACATCGTGTCAGCAAGGCGGACAGCCCGCCTGCTTTCATACCTCTCACTGTATTTCCCACTTCTATACTTCCCTTCACCTAGGCCTCTCCTTCCTCTTTACTAAAAAAAAAACTGGGACCCCGTTACCACCCGTGCCTCCACCCCCCCCCCCCCCTCCTGGGCCTCCTCCACCCCCCCCCCCCCTCCTGGGCCTCCTCCACCCCCCCCCTCCTGGGCCTCCTCCACCCCCCCCTCCTGGGCCTCCTCCACCCCCCTCCTGGGCCTCCTCCACCCCCCCCTCCTGGCCTCCTCCACCCCCCCCTCCTGGGCCGCCTCACCCCCTCCTGTGCTGCTTTTTCCTACTCCTCCTCCTGTGCCTCCTCTGCCACTCTGCCAGTACAAGAGCAGGTGTGTGACAGCCACACACCTGCCAGTACAAGAGCAGCAGGTGTGTGACAGCCACACACCTGCCAGTACAAGAGCAGCAGGTGTGTGACAGCCATACACCTGCCAGTACAAGAGCAGCAGGTGTGTGAGACACACACCTGCCAGTACATGAGCAGCAGGTGTGTGACAGCTACACACCTGCACAAGGACTGACCTTCCACATGAGCCAGTCCTCAACAGCTGCCTAACTCTTGGTACCACTGACAACCTGGTAAACAGAGGCATCAGGTACAAGAAAAACGAGCCCAAACTTCTCATCCAGCTCAGGGGTCGAACCTGGAAACTTCAGGGAGTGAAGCGACTGCGTTGGCCACTGTACCACAAGTCACTCACCAGAAGAAAGTCAATTGGAGAACTGGTCAATTACTGGGCCGAGGTAACTATGCCTGACCATATATACAACAGTAAAGGTATTATGAGAAGCCACTATGTTAACACCACCATTTGGACGGGTGAGCACAAGGACACGACGGAGGGAGGCAAGGTGCCGTGCCCAGCCCAAATGGGTTTGAACAATGCCACAAATAAGACGCAACACAAGACATATTGAGGCACAGAGGTAGTGAGGAGTATAATGTGGGAAGTCAAACCCCACAACCGCATGTGTGAGGGACAAAGCGCCCACCACACTTATGGTAAACGGAGAAATGTTTAGTGAGTGTGTGTGTGTGTGTGTGTGTGTGCACATGCGGCTCAGGCTTGGGTACAAATATTACTGGCAATATGGGAGAGGTGTTTATGACACCAAGTGTGAACTATGTTGAGGTCTCTCTCACTCAGGTGAGGCCCCGGGCCGGGCCTCTAGGGGGTACATGAACTCCCACAACCCCGTCCAGGCACCCTCCAGGCACCGTCCAGGCACCGTCCAGGCACCCTCCAGGCACCCTCCAGGCACCGTCCAGGCACCGTCCAGGCACCCTCCAGGCACCGTCCAGGCACCCTCCAGGCACCGTCCAGGTACCCTCCAGGCACCCTCCAGGCACCCTCCAGGCACCCGTCCAGGTACCCTCCAGGCACCCTCCAGGCACCGTCCAGGCACCCTCGCCCATTATGCTCTTCACTGCCCACTGAGTATACAAACAGAGATAAGGACTGTCTCTGAACAGTCTGGAAGCCTGCAGGTGTTACCACGGAACGATTGATGATATTCTAGAGATAAAACATTTTTCCACCAAGATTGTAACCTTTGGTTGAACGGAGATTAGTGGCTGAAGCGACTAACCAAAACGACTGTAAGACGACACAGTACTGGGCGACAACACCACAGGAGGCGGCTACACTCACACTGACGCCAAGTGTCACCATCCCCACTGTCAATGGACGGAAACTGTCACTATGTTACGGGCAGCCGAGGTCATTATCACAAGAAAACATCAAGCCATTACCACTATATACCACTGGGAAGGGGTCAGGATAAGGATTTGGGATGGGACGTGGGAAGGAATGGTGCCTAACCACTTGGACGGTCGAGGATAGAACGCCGACCTGCATGAAGCGAGACCGTCGCTCTACCGTCCAGCCCAAGTGCTTAGGGGGAGTAAAAATCTTTCCCAAAAATGTGGGGGGGGGGGGGAATGGAGAGGCAGTGAGGTTGTCGATGATCCAGCGGGTTCTGGGTGATGGACAACCAACTGGCCTCAGAAGCGGAAGACTAGTCTATAGTGTCTTGCTGCATGCACAGGACACTGTTACTAGTACACACACACTGTGCACAGTTTATGTAGTGACCACTACCCACCACCGTCGACACTACCCACCACCGT
The DNA here is from genome assembly GCA_020271785.1 of Procambarus virginalis. Taxonomy (NCBI): domain Eukaryota; kingdom Metazoa; phylum Arthropoda; class Malacostraca; order Decapoda; family Cambaridae; genus Procambarus; species Procambarus virginalis. Next base: position 31,977 of record WNGS01163347.1, on the reverse strand, counting down.
AGTGACCACTACCCACCACCGTCGACACTACCCACCACCGTCGACATGAGCAAGAGAAGGAAAAATAACAGACAACTCAAAAGGTCCGTTGAACTCCTTGGAAGGAAATGTATTGCGCTCGGTTTCACTCTCTCCACAAACGAGACAAAAGCATACACCCATCACAAGCGGGGAGAAAATGAAGAACTACAAATTAATGGTGTAACACTTGACTGGGTTGACCACTATCGGTACCTTGGCGTCACTGTCGGCTCTAACAAGGGGAAGAAAGAGGAGCTCAATCAGCTCATAGGAACATGTAAAAGTCGACTCAGGGCACTGAAAGCTATGACCTGGAATGGGCATGAAGCCCCTATTGCCGTGCTACAAATGGTGTACACAGCCATGTGTGCTCCGCCATAGACTATGCCGCACCAGTTCTGTGCACCTACTCCCAAAGCGATATGTAAAGACGAAAGTATACAAAATGAAACCCAGGCACTCATTCTTGGAGTCCCAAGAACTGCCAAAATATTTATTATTACATCTTTGTTGACAAAAATTTATTAAAATTTAGTCTAATCTGAGTAATTCCATTATGTCTTATTAAAGTGAGGATAATGCTGGTATTCACAGTCACACAGGACAGAGGGTCACACACAATACAATAGGTCTAAACTTTAGGCTGAAGCACATATGTATCATGGTTACAATCAATGTTTTAATGTATGGCTATGTGAAAACAACTTTCTACTGTGCACTGCCACACAAGGGCAGGGATGAGTTCATAAGTGATGCAGCTTAGAAGTAATATAAATAAAAATTATTCTTCATTCTTTAAAATGGACAAGCAAATTTTGGATAAATTGTCAGGATGTCGTCCAGAACACCTGAGTCAATAAAGTAGTTACACAGTTGGTGGTACAAGAGGCCAGGAGGTCTAAAGTCCTTTACGGTTTCACATTCATCAATGTAGTGTTCTAGTGAATGCATTAAAGGTTTATCACAGAGTTTACAATCTGAGTATTCTGGTAGTGGATCAGCCTCACTAACCTGCCAGATGTGTCTATAGCCAGGGCGAATTCGCGCAATGACTACATCACATTGCCTGGTTCGGCTACCATGCTGACCATACAAATACCTATTATTACAAAACTTGTCATAACTTTTAATATTGCAGCTTTCAGGTCTCTGGGCATTTCTTAGTTCTTCTAAATCTGAAGTAATTTCTTTAATTTGTATGTTTCTAATAATTGCATTAGATAGTTCAAAGTCATAATCAGTGTTTTCTTTCCTGCAAGCCTCATTGGCCAATCTATCTACAAAGTCATGTTTTCCAACTCCAACATGGGATGGGATCCACACACATTTTATACAAAAGTTATTATCATTGGCAAAAGTTCCATTCCATTTAATATAACAAGCTTCTTCATATATTAATTGTGACGGGTTATTTAAGGACTGGAGAGCACTTTTAGCCTCACAGAATATCACTCCTCCACCACTGAGCCTCAGGTGCTCTGTGGCAAGGTAAATACCCAACCGCTCAAGTCAGTGTCGTGCTCGCCATATCCTTCACACATTGTGTACTAGATATGATCATATCATTCCCTTCCCAATATAACTAATCTACGAAAATAATTGTCGCTCCCCAGTGTTAAAAGCAGAATTAAGAAGTGAATGCTAATCGGGCAATTAAGATAGCCAGAGATCCCCATTAGAATGATATTGCCAAGAAAACTCAGTTCTGTGCTACTCACAGGAGGAAACAGAAGCAAAAAATGACATCACAGATCAGTCTGCTACCTGGAAGAGCTTCACCTGCGTGAGCAAGCCCGTGAGCTCCTGCCTGTAGAGAGGTTACCTCCCTGGGAGGATGACTCGTGCAAAGATCATCATCAATAAAATGGCAATGAAAAAATCCAACATGTTACCACAAGAAATGAGGCACAAGTATCTCGAGGAAATTTATAAAGAAGCCGGAGATGAACTAGATCAAATCTACACTGACGGGTCATCTAATCCTGTCAATGGCAGGGCTGGTGCAGGATACACGGTAATCAAAGATAATACTTTCCAACGCAGAAATGAAGAAAAAGCACATATTGAGAACTATGCCTCTTCAACGCAAGCAGAGCTAACTGCCATTGTTATGGCGTTAAGGTTTCTTGAACGGAACACTAATGGTGCAGTGATTTGCACCGATTCTGCAAAACCTAAGTAAAAATCGGGCAGAAAATCTTGCAATAGTCGCTGAAATTAAGAGAGCTGTGAGAGTACTTACCAATCAGGGAAGAGTCATCAAGTTTCTGTGGATCCCCTCCCATGTTGGAATATGTGGGAATGAACGAGCAGATGTGCTGGCTGCTGAAGGCGCTGAAGGAGACCATATTGAATACGTCATACCCAAGACTCTACTACAAATTAGAGGTATTGTCAGGCAACATCACCGTGACAAGGTAACTGAGGAAAGGAGGATAGAAGCACAAACCAATGAATCTATACGATGGTACAACATGGTTGCAGCTGGCAATCCCAATCATTATGGATGTTATAAAAATGAAATGTGGTGCTGTACTATGGGGCTAGTGTTATATGGATGTAAGGGCAAGCAGTTAGAATCAAGGTGTAACTGGGTAGTGACACAATTTGGCCCGGCCCCCAAGGAACATAGGTTCCTGTTTATACTTTAAGGTTTTAAAACAGATCTGTCGTCTGGGATACAATCAACTACGACACTACAACAGGAGTAATAGATACGATACACCTCAAGACTACTTTTATTTATTAAACCCTCTTAACAACCCCCATATACATTCACACCAATAACAATAATTATAATAACTTTACCACACTATCTTACATTAAAAGCCTTGGCCCACATAAGCAGGATACAAGGGTTTACACTGAACACAAGCTAGGGTAAAGCTCTACTGTTGAATTACTTGAAGTTAGAGTTAGCTTAAGGTAGGGGGACCACGTGGTTCCAATGGGACCCCCTCTTAGAATAACTAGTAATACAAACAATGGGAACATCTAACTCCTACAAAATATAAAACTCTACACACTAGAGCATGCCTATGCCAGACAATGAAGAATGAACACAGTACTTAGCTTGGAAAGAATACAGAAATAAAGAACGAGGAGGAAGGTAGGGGAGTCCTGTCCACACCACGCCAGCTCAGACCAGAAGCCTCCGGCATTGTGTGGTGCCGGGAAGAGCCTAATTGATCGTGCAGCTATACACATTAAAACATCTTCCCCTATGCCTCATAATGTTACTTTACTCATTCTAAGGATAGTTAATCTTATAACAATGTTACTTAATCCACAACAAGCTCAAGAGTCTGAATGCTTTGTGAGCAACAAGAACTGTCTTACGTCTGGCAGGGAAGATACGAACAATTACACGTCAGCAAGCGTGTCGAATACTACAAGGTAGTTTATTTACTCAATTTTGACCTCTGGTTTCCAACTGAAGAACCCAGGGTCGTAACAATGGACAAAGAGGAGGAGGACGAGGGAGAGGATCAGTAATAGCAAGAATTCGTCTTGGATACAAATATCCATGGAGACTTGGGTTGGAAGCACAGTTGAGCAGCGGAGTTGCAGATCTGTGGTGAGAGTGATGGACACCGCCTTGACCACTACCTGAGAGAATGGAACACCTGAGAGACATCAGAAATATGTATAGCTAATAACCCCACATTGAGTAAAAACACTATCAACGTAGATGCTGTTCTTGAAAGATTCCACTATTTGCACCGCAAGATAAAGTAAGTACTTAGGGGTTGACAGATGTTAATCTTCTTGTTTGAGGAGCTGTTCACTTGAAACAGTTAAGCAAGTACCAGCTGTGTCTGGGTACAAGTAACAGGATGAACAACCCAGCGGGTTTTCTTCCTTTTGGGAGTGTTGTACATGCTGCTATGGCGGTGTGTGTCCACTCACAAGATGAGTGGCGCTGCCCAGCTGTCACTATGGCGGTGTGTCCACTCACAGGACGAGTGGCGCTGCCCAAATACTGTCACTATGGCGGTGTTCACCACAGGATGAGTGTGGCGCTGCCCAATACGTCACTATTGCCGGTGTGTCCACTCACAGGATGAGTGGCGGCTGCCCAATACTGTCACTATGGCGGTGTGTCCACTCACAGATGAGTGGCGCTGCCCAATACTGTCATATGGCGGTGTGTCCACTCACAGGATGAGTGGCGCTGCCCAATACTGTCACTATGGCGGTGTGTCCACTCACAGGATGAGTGGCGCTGCCCATATACTGTCACTATGGCGGTGTGTCACACTCACAAGGATGAGATGTGGCGCTGCCCAATACTGTCACTATGGCGGTGTGTCCCACTCACAGGATGAGTGGCGCTGCATACTGTCACTATGGCGGTGTGCCACTCACAGGATGAGTGGCGCTGCCCAATACTGTCACTATGGCTGTGGTCCACTCACAGGATGAGTGGCGCTGCCCAATACTGTCACTATGGCGGTGTGTCCACTCACAGGATGAGTGGCGCTGCCCAATACTGTCACTATGGCGGTGTGAATGAATAGGGTGAATAGTTCATTAGTTCATCCTGCGAGAGGCAGGCAGCAAGCACCACTGCGATAATGAGGCAGGCAGCAAGCACCACAGTGAGTGAGGCAGGCAGCAAGAACCACAGTGAGTGAGGCAGGCAGCAAGCACCACAGTGAGTGAGGCAGGCAGCAAGCACCACAGTGAGTGAGGCAGGCAGCAAGCACCACAGCGAGAGTGAGGCAGGCAGCAAAGCACCACTGGGAGAGTGAGGCAGGCAGCAAGCACCACAGCGAGAGTGAGGCAGGCAGCAAGCACCACAGCGAGAGTGAGGCAGGCAGCAAGCACCACTGGGAGAGTGAGGCAGGCAGCAAGCACCACAGTGAGAGTGAGGCAGGCAGCAAGCACCACAGTGAGAGTGAGGCAGGCAGCAAGCACCACTGCGAGAGTGAGGCAGGCAGCAAGCACCACAGTGAGGCAGGCAGCAAGCACCACAGTGAGTGAGGCAGGCAGCAAGCACCACTGCGAGAGTGAGGCAGGCGGCAAGCACACAGTGAGTGAGGCAGGCAGCAAGCACCACAGCGAGAGTGAGGCAGGCAGCAAGCACCACAGTGAGTGAGGCAGGCAGCAAGCACCACAGTGAGTGAGGCAGGCAGCAAGCACCACAGCGAGAGTGAGGCAGGCAGCAAGCACCACAGTGAGTGAGGCAGGCAGCAAGCACCACAGTGAGTGAGGCAGGCAGCAAGCACCTGCGAGTGAGGCAGGCAGCAACCCACTGTGCGAGTGAGGCAGGCAGCAAGCACCACAGTGGGTGAGGCAGGCAGCAAGCACCACAGTGGGTGAGGCAGGCAGCAAGCACCACAGTGGGTGAGGCAGGCAGCAAGCACCACAGTGGGGGAGGCAGGCAGCAAGCACCACAGTGAGTGAGGCAGGCAGCAAGCACCAGAGTGAGAGTGAGGCAGGCAGCAAGCACCAGAGTGAGAGTGAGGCAGGCAGCAAGCACCACAGTGAGGCAGGCAGCAAGCACCACAGTGAGGCAGCAGCAAGCCCCACAGTGAGAGAGAGGCAGGCAGCAAGCACCACAGTGAGGCAGGCAGCAAGCACCACAGTGAGAGAGAGGCAGGCAGCAAGCACCACAGTGAGGCAGGCAGCAAGCACCACAGTGAGGCAGGCAGCAAGCACCACAGTGAGGCAGGCAGCAAGCACCACAGTGAGGCAGGCAGCAAGCACCACAGTGAGGCAGGCAGCAAGCACCACAGTGAGGCAGGCAGCAAGCACCACAGTGAGGCAGGCAGCAAGCACCACAGTGAGGCAGGTAGCAAGCACCACAGTGAGCAGGCAGCAAGCACCACAGTGAGGCAGGCAGCAAGCAACACAGTGAGGCAGGCAGCAAGCACCACAGTGAGGCAGGCAGCAAGCACCACAGTGAGGCAGGCAGCAAGCACCCACAGTGAGGCAGGCAGCAAGCACCACAGTGAGGCAGGCAGCAAGCACCACAGTGAGGCAGGCAGCAAGCACCACAGTGAGGCAGGCAGCAA